>OZ023328.1:1577210-1593379 GCA_964007535.1 Brachyptera risi | reverse complement strand
ATATATATGATTTTTTAAAAACTGTTTAAAAATTGCGACCTCCCCCGGGACTTGAACCCGGATCTCCAGATTGCCGGTCTGACGCGCTACCCATTACGCCAGAGAGGAAGATCTCCTCGAACAGTTTCATTTGTTGATATCTTTCGTACAGTCACACATTTCTAGACTTGTGGATCGCACCCCAAATTGACAGGAAATTGTACTGCCTGATCGACATCTCCCAGCTATCCCAGCTGTTGGGTCATGTGATTTCAATAGCTTCCTGGTTGACCACCAGTAGGTTATTATAATTAATGATTTTTTAAAACTGTTCAAAAATTGCGACCTCCCCCGGGACTTGAACCCGGATCTCCAGATTGCCGGTCTGACGCGCTACCCATTACGCCAGAGAGGAAGATCTTCTTGAACAGTTTCATTTGTTGATATCTTTCGTACAGTCGTCAGACCGGCAGACCGGCAATCTGGAGATCCGGGTTCAAGTCCCGGGGGAGGTCGCAATTTTTAAACAGTTTTAAAAAATCATTAATTATAATAACCTACTGGTGGTCAACCAGGAAGCTATTGAAATCACATGACCCAACAGCTGGGATAGCTGGGAGATGTCGATCAGGCAGTACAATTTCCTGTCAATTTGGGGTGCGATCCTCAAGTCTAGAAATGTGTGACTGTACGAAAGATATCAACAAATGAAACTGTTCTAGAAGATCTTCCTCTCTGGCGTAATGGGTAGCGCGTCAGACCGGCAATCTGGAGATCCGGGTTCAAGTCCCGGGGGAGGTCGCAATTTTCAAACAGTTTTAAAAAATCATTAATTATAATAACCTACTGGTGGTCAACCAGGAAGCTATTGAAATCATATATATATATATATATATATATATATATATATATATATATATATATATATATATATATATATATATATATATATGAATGAATATATATATATATATATATATATATATATATATATATATATATATATATATATATATATATATATATATGAATGAATATATATATATATATATATATATATATATATATATATATATATATATATATATATATATATATATTCAACTCTATTTCTGTGAGCCAGCCCTCGATTGAGCCTGATTGACTCAAGTCGATGTGTGGATCAGCGGCTCGAGATCAACCCTTGAGCTCGATGTTCCAATAGGGCAGCAAAGTAGGCTGTGGCGCTGAAGGATAGGGTTGGTTCTAATGTAGGTTCATTCTTATGAGTAATAGCACGCACATGATTTTGAAACTGTCATAACTTCTAAACTATTAAAACTACAGCTTAACCAGTTAGCCTACAATGTTCAGTAAACTGTTATCTTTACGATGATACACATACATTGTATCAAACGCCTGGTAAATTTAATCAATTGGATGATAAAAAAACATGCTGTAATTGCGATGTCGCCAAGCGAATGAAAGAGAGAGATAGTTGCATCGGAATTCTCACAGTGGCCGTGTTCTCAAGAAACTTGCTAGCTGCTTGCTAGGTATCGCTTGGCATCATCGCAAAACAGATGTTGCAACATTAAGCTTTGACCGTCATGCGGGTGCTCTCCTACGCGCACGGCTATCGTTAGTTTTCGACGTTGCAATTACAACATGTTTTTTATCATCCATTTGTTCAAATTTACCAGGCGTTTGATACAATGTATGTGTCTCATCGTAAAGATAACAGTTCACTGAACATTGTAGGCTAACTGGTTAAGCTGTAGTATTAATAGTTTAGAAGTTATGACAGTTTCAAAATCATGTGCGTGCTATTACCCATAAGAATGAACCTACATTAGAACCAACCCTATCCTTCCGCGCCACAGCCTACTTTGCTGCCCTATTGGAACATCGAGCTGAGCTGGCAGTCACATGGGTCTGACGTCATAACAATCGTCTCCTGATTGGTCGAAGCAATCACGTGACTTTCAAAGCTAGTGGGTGTTGCGCGACGAGAGTTGCGCAGTAAGATGAGCAGTCTCTTGAGTGGCCGGTTGTGGTCGAGCTTGTTTGAAAATAGATCTGATCCTTAACAAATAGGTTGAGCTCAAAGGTTTTCCGACACGAGTCCATGTCTTGAACTCAAGCTATTGTTTGCAACCTTGATCTGTGCAGATCAGGCCTCAGAATCGCACACCGGCCCAGAGCCGATCAAGCAGTTGCAGCTGCTACTTGATCGGCCGGCCCGCTGTTATCGGCCAAGTGCATCTCGCGTGCAGTTATCGATTGCACCGCCGACCTCCACCCCGCCGAGACGAGTGGGTCACGACAGAACTAGCGCCAGGAATGGTCGCGCGCCTCTCAATGGAAGAGCACTCCTGTATCGCGTGCCGTGGCGCTGAGCTGCCCAGACGCTCGACCATGCCGGTGGTCAGTGTTGTAGGGACTGAACGAGGGGAAAACAACCATGGTATATTTAGTGTACACCTGATTTCAAGAAGATTTCAAGAAGATTTCAAGGGATTTCAGGAGGATATCATGACGAGTGTAGGCCTACACTAGGAGTTGTTGAGCCCCAGGGTTCGAAGGCGCATCGCAACGAGGTCACTCTGCACGTGCATGTTCATGTCCATGTCCGTGTACTTGCCATGACTGTCAGCATATGTGCATGCTCCTATAGCATATGGAGGGAGCGGGAAGAAAGAGAGAAGATGAGAGAAGGAAGACGATAGATGAGGAGAAAAGTGACGAGGAAATGAAATGATATGGAATATATACGCAACGTTCAGCACTCCTACTTCCTCCCTATACTCCGGTTGCCAGAAGATTTCCTCCCTCCCTCTCCAGTCACCAGAAGACTTCCTCCCTCCCTCACCGGTCACCAGGAGACTTCCTCTCTCCCTCTCCGGTCACCAGAAGACTTCCTCCCTCCCTCTCCGGTCACCAGAAGACTTCCTCCCTCCCTCTCCGGTCACCAGAAGACTTCCTCCCTCCCTCTCCGGTCACCAGAAGACTTCCTCCCTCCCTCTCCAGTCACCAGAAGACTTCCTCTCTCCCTCTCCGGTCACCAGAAGACTTCCTCTCTCCCTCACCTGTCACCAGAAGACTTCCTTCCTCCCTCTCCGGTCACCAGAAGACTTCCTCACTCGCTCTCCAGTCACCAGAAGACTTCCTCTCTCCCTCTCCGGTCACCAGAAGACTTCCTCTCTCCCTCACCTGTCACCAGAAGACTTCCTCCCTCCCTCTCCGGTCACCAGAAGACTTCCTCCCTCCCTCACCGGTCACCAGAAGACTTCCTCTCTCCCTCTCCGGCCACCAGAAGACTTCCCCCCTCCCTCTCCGGTCACCAGAAAACTTCCTCTCTCCCTCACCTGTCACCAGAAGACTTCCTCTCTCCCTCTCCGGTCACCAGAAGACTTCCTCTCTCCCTCTCCGGTCACCAGAAGACTTCCTCTCTCCCTCTCCGGTCACCAGAAGACTTCCTCTCTCCCTCACCTGTCACCAGAAGACTTCCTCCCTCCCTCTCCGGTCACCAGAAGACTTCCTCCCTCCCTCACCGGTCACCAGAAGACTTCCTCTCTCCCTCTCCGGCCACCAGAAGACTTCCCCCCTCCCTCTCCGGTCACCAGAAGACTTCCTCTCTCCCTCACCTTTCACCAGAAGACTTCCTCTCTCCCTCTCCGGTCACCAGAAGACTTCCTCCCTCCCTCTCCGGTCACCAGAAGAATTCCTCCCTCCCACTCCGGTCACCAGAAGACATCCTCTCTCCCTCTCCGGTCACCAGAAGACTTCTTCCCTCCCTCTCCGGTCACCAGAAGACTTCCTACCTCCCTCTCCGGTCACCAGAAGACAACCTCCCTTCTTCTCCGGTTTCCAGGAGACTTCGTCCCTCCCTCTCCGGTCACCAGAACACTTCCTCCCTCCCTCTCCGGTCACCAGAAGACTTCCTCTCTCCCTCTTCGGTCACCAGAAGACTTTTTCCCTCTCTCTCCGGTCACCAGAAGACTTCCTCCCTTCCTCTCCGGTCACCAGAAGACATCCTCCCTTCCTCTCCGGTCACCAGAAGAATTCCTCCCTCCCACTCCGGTCACCAGAACACTTCCTCCCTCCCTCTCCGGTCACCAGAAGACTTCCTCTCTCCCTCTCCGGTCACCAGAAGACTTCCCCCCTCTCTCTCCGGTCACCAGAAGACTTCCTCCCTCCCTCTCCGGTCACCAGAAGACATCCTCCCTTCCTCTCCGGTCACCAGAAGAATTCCTTCCTCCCTCTCCGGTCACCAGAAAACTTCCTCCCTCCCTCTCCGGTCACCAGAAGACTTCCTCTCTCCCTCTCCGGTCACCAGAAGACATCCTCCCTTCCTCTCCGGTCACCAGAAGAATTCCTCCCTCCCACTCCGGTCACCAGAACACTTCCTCCCTCCCTCTCCGGTCACCAGAAGACTTCCTCTCTCCCTCTCCGGTCACCAGAAGACTTCCCCCCTCTCTCTCCGGTCACCAGAAGACTTCCTTCCTCCCTCTCCGGTCACCAGAAGACATCCTCCCTTCCTCTCCGGTCACAAGAAGAATTCCTCCCTCTCCGGTCACCAGAAAACTTCCTCCCTCCTTCTCCGGTCACCAGAAAACTTCCTTCCTTCCTCTCCGGTCACCAGAAGACTTCCACTCGAACAAGACGGTCTGTGCCCTCACTCCAGACCTTATCGCCATGGTGACCCTGCTGGGAGCAAGGCACAGTGGTCTGCCGTGCGCCTGCGCGCCGCGCCGTGCCGCTGCGGGCTGGCACCACGTGTTGATAGGCACAGTGGCCTGCCGTGCGCCTGCGTGCCCCGCCGTGCCGCTGCGGGCTGGCACCACGTGTTGATAGGCACAGTGGCCTGCCGTGCGCCTGCGCGCCTTGCCGCGCCGTGCCGCTGCGGGCTGGCACCACGTGTTGACAGGCACAGTGGCCTGCCGTGCGCCTGCGCGCCGCGCCGCGCCGTGCCGCTGCGGGCTGGCACCACGTGTTGACATGCACAGTGGCCTGCCGTGCGCCTGCGTGCCGCGCCGTGCCGCTGCGGGCTGGCACCACTTGTTGACATGCACAGTGGCCTGCCGTGCGCCTGCGTGCCACGCCGTGCCGCTGCGGGCTGGCACCACGTTTTGATAGGCACAGTGGCCTGCCGTGCGCCTGCGTGCCGCGCCGTGCCGCTGCGGGCTGGCACCACGTGTTGACAGGCACAGTGGTCTGCCGTGCGCCTGCGTGCCGTGCCGTGCCGCTGCGGGCTGGCACCACGTGTTGACAGGCACAGTGGCCTGCCGTGCGCCTGCGCGCCGCGCCATGCCGCTGCGGGTGGGCATCACGTGTTGATAGGCACAGTGGCCTGCCGTGCGCCTGCGTGCCGCGCCGTGCCGCTGCGGGCTGGCACCACGTGTTGACAAGCACAGTGGTCTGCCGTGCGCCTGCGTGCCGCGCCGTGCCGCTGCGGGCTGGCACCAAGTGTTGACAGGCACAGTGGTCTGCCGTGCGCCTGCGTGCCGCGCCGTGCCGCTGTGGGTTAGCATCACGTGTAGACAGGCACAGTGGTCTGCCGTGCGCCTGCGCGCCGCGCCGTGCCGCTGCGGGCTGGCACCACGTGTTGACAGGCACAGTGGTCTGCCGTGCGCCTGCGTGCCGCGCCGTGCCGCTGCGGGCTGGCACCACGTGTTGACAGGCTCAGTGGTCTGCCGTGCGCCTGCGTGCCGCGCCGTGCCGCTGCGGGCTGGCACCACGTGTTGACAAGCACAGTGGTCTGCCGTGCGCCTGCGTGCCGCGCCGTGCCGCTGCGGGCTGGCACCACGTGTTGATAGGCACAGTGGCCCGTAGTCGACGTGGAAGGCGGAACATCTCGACAGCTGCTCGCTCGCCGGACGATCATGCTTCGTTTGTATGTGTTGCATTCATTTGTTAGGGGTTTAACGACTCACCGTCGTTAATCCTCCATTGTATCTATATTGGGTTCAACGACGCATCGTACTGATGACAGATCTATTGGCGTCGGCGAATGATATATGAGATGAGAGGTCGTGTCATTCTTTTTTCTCTATTAGGGAGACGTCGGTCATGGCCTGTTGTTAAGGAACCATCCATTAGGGATCTGAACGACAGAGGATCGACCTTTCAAGATGGTCGACCGTGGAGGGAATCGAACCCTGGTCTTCTGAACGCTGGTTCAGTGTATGCTAGCCACTCGACCACGCAATGATGACTCTGACCCATGGGTGTCAGGTGACGAGATGGAGGTTTCTTAGGTATCGGGAAGGATAGTGGGAAGGGAGCGGTCGCGGCATCAGCCCAGACTACAGAGAAAAACCACGAAATACTTGGGTGAATATGATCGGTGGCGAGAGTCGAACCTGGGCCCGGTCTGTCTGGAGCAATTGTGTTACCGCTGCGCTACCAGTGCCAGTGCTGTATCGTGTAATGTCACACAAGGACGATGCGCAGTGAGGGAAATATGTCCAGTGTCGACCCGACATATCGACGATCCAAGTGCCTCTCCATCCAATCATTTGGTAGCGAAACGGCTTCACACCTTTCAGACAAGTATGTTACTATGCCAACCAACCTGGACCAACCAGCTCAGCCAAACCAACATCCCTGTTGCCTGTTGCCTCATCACTTGACGTGACTGTACTTTGCTCAGCTCTGCGATCAAAATCAATACACATCTTTTATAACTTCGAGTGTATGTCTGGTTATTTCTAAAAATATCGAACATCTTTGTGGATATTATTAGTTGAAGAAGACGATTCCGTGGGTCCCTGCCACTAGCAGTGGGCTGGCCGCAACACACACAAGACGTAAGAGATGCCTAACTCGCAGGCTTCACACGCAGTGAGTCCCTGCCACTGGCAGTAGGCTGGCCGCAACACACACAGGACGTAAGAGATGCCTAACTCGCAGGCTTCACACGCAGTGAGTCCCTGCCACTGGCAGTAGGCTGGCCGCAACACACACAAGACGTAAGAGATGCCTAACTCGCAGGCTTCACACGCGGTGAGCCCCTGCCACTAGCAGTGGGCTGGCCGCAACACACACAAGACGTAAGAGATGCCTAACTCGCAGGCTTTACACGCGGTGAGCCCCTGCCACTAGCAGTGGGCTGGCCGCAACACACACAAGACGTAAGAGTTGCCTAACTCGCAGGCTTCACACGCAGTGAGTCCCTGCCACTAGCAGTGGGCTGGCCGCAACACACACAAGACGTAAGAGATGCCTAACTCGCAGGCTTCACACGCGGTGGGCCCCTGCCACTAGCAGTGGGCTGGCCGCAACACACACAAGACGTAAGAGACGCCTAACTCGCAGGCTTTACACGCGGTGAGCCCCTGCCACTAGCAGTGGGCTGGCCGCAACACACACAAGACGTAAGAGATGCCTAACTCGCAGGCTTTACACGCGGTGAGCCCCTGCCACTAGCAGTGGGCTGGCCGCAACACACACAAGACGTAAGAGATGCCTAACTCGCAGGCTTTACACGCGGTGAGCCCCTGCTACTAGCAGTGGGCTGGCCGCAACACACACAAGACGTAAGAGATGCCTAACTCGCAGGCTTCACACGCAGTGAGTCCCTGCCACTGGCAGTAGGCTGGCCGCAACACACACAAGACGTAAGAGATGCCTAACTCGCAGGCTTCACACGCGGTGAGCCCCTGCCACTAGCAGTGGGCTGGCCGCAACACACACAAGACGTAAGAGATGCCTAACTCGCAGGCTTTACACGCGGTGAGCCCCTGCCACTAGCAGTGGGCTGGCCGCAACACACACAAGACGTAAGAGATGCCTAACTCGCAGGCTTCACACGCAGTGAGTCCCTGCCACTAGCAGTGGGCTGGCCGCAACACACACAAGACGTAAGAGATGCCTAACTCGCAGGCTTCACACGCGGTGAGCCCCTGCCACTAGCAGTGGGCTGGCCGCAACACACACAAGACGTAAGAGATGCCTAACTCGCAGGCTTTACACGCGGTGAGCCCCTGCCACTAGCAGTGGGCTGGCCGCAACACACACAAGACGTAAGAGATGCCTAACTCGCAGGCTTCACACGCAGTGAGTCCCTGCCACTGGCAGTAGGCTGGCCGCAACACACACAAGACGTAAGAGATGCCTAACTCGCAGGCCTCACACGCAGTGAGTCCCTGCCACTAGCAGTGGGCTGGCCGCAACACACACAAGACGTAAGAGTTGCCTAACTCGCAGGCTTCACACGCAGTGAGTCCCTGCCACTGGCAGTAGGCTGGCCGCAACACACACAAGACGTAAGAGATGCCTAACTCGCAGGCTTCACACGCGGTGAGTCCCTGCCACCAGCAGTGGGCTGGCCGCAACACACACAAGACGTAAGAGATGCCTAACTCGCAGGCTTCACACGCAGTGAGTTCCTGCCACTGGCAGTGGGCTGGCCGCAACACACACAAGACGTAAGAGATGCCTAACTCGCAGGCTTCACACGCGGTGAGCCCCTGCCACTAGCAGTGGGCTGGCCGCAACACACACAAGACGTAAGAGATGCCTAACTCGCAGGCTTCACACTGGGTATGCCCCTGCCACCGGCAGTAGGCTGATCGCAACACACACAAGTCGTAAGAGATGCCTAACTCGCAGGCTTCACACGCAGTGAGTCCCTGCCACTGGCAGTAGGCTGGCCGCAACACACACAAGACGTAAGAGATGCCTAACTCGCAGGCTTCACACGCAGTGAGTCCCTGCCACTGGCAGTAGGCTGGCTGCAACACACACAAGACGTGCGAGATGCCTTACTCGCAGGTTTTACACGCGGTGGGCCCCTGCCGCTGGCAGCAGGCTGACTGCAACACACACAAGACGTAAGAGTTGCCTAACTCGCAGGCTTCACACGCAGTGAGTCCCTGCCACTGGCAGTAGGCTGGCCGCAACACACACAAGACGTAAGAGATGCCTAACTCGCAGGCTTCACACGCGGTGAGTCCCTGCCACTAGCAGTGGGCTGGCCGCAACACACACAAGACGTAAGAGATGCCTAACTCGCAGGCTTCACACGCAGTGAGTTCCTGCCACTGGCAGTGGGCTGGCCTCAACACACACAAGACGTAAGAGATGCCTAACTCGCAGGCTTCACACGCGGTGAGCCCCTGCCACTAGCAGTGGGCTGGCCGCAACACACACAAGACGTAAGAGATGCCTAACTCGCAGGCTTCACACTGGGTATGCCCCTGCCACCGGCAGTAGGCTGATCGCAACACACACAAGTCGTAAGAGATGCTTAACTCGCAGGCTTCACACGCAGTGAGTCCCTGCCACTGGCAGTAGGCTGGCCGCAACACACACATGTCGTAAGAGATGCCTAACTCGCAGGCTTCACACGCAGTGAGTCCCTGCCACTGGCAGTAGGCTGGCTGCAACACACACAAGACGTGCGAGATGCCTAACTCGCAGGTTTTACACGCGGTGGGCCCCTGCCGCTGGCAGCAGGCTGGCTGCAACACACACAAGACGTAAGAGGTGCCTAACTCGCAGGCTTTACACGCAGTGAGCCCCTGCCACTGGCAGAAGGCTGGCCGCAACACACACAAGACGTAAGAGGTGCCTAACTCGCAGGCTTCACACGCAGTGAGTCCCTGCCACTAGCAGTGGGCTGGCCGCAACACACACAAGACGTAATAGGTGCCTAACTCGCAGGCTTCACACGCGGTGGGCCCCTGCCACTAGCAGTAGGCTGGCTGCAACACACACAAGACGTAAGAGATGCCTAACTCGCAGGCTTCACACGCAGTGAGTCCCTGCCACTAGCAGTGGGCTGGCCGCAACACACACAAGACGTAAGAGGTGCCTAACTCGCAGGCTTCACACGCGGTGGGCCCCTGCCACTGGCAGTAGGCTGGCCGCAACACACACAAGACGTAATAGGTGCCTGACTTGCAGGCTTCACACGCGGTGGGCCCCTGCCACTGGCAGTAGGCTGGCCGCAACACACACAAGTAGTAAGAGTTGCCTAACTCGCAGGCTTCACACGCTGACAACTTGACTGGTGGCTTTGAGAAGAAACGAGTCTACAATGTCAGTTCTGAGGCTCTCACTTTCCTCGGGTCGAGACGGTTCTCAGCTCTGAATGGCCATGATGTCAACAGTGCAGACGATAGTTGTCGTCAAAGCTAATGACTGTAAGACTAATGAAAGGTGGAAAGATATGTTGCATGGAATGTATGCCTGTAGTAAGAAGCGATGCTGAACACCAGCTACCTTGTTTTGTGCCACTCTGGTGTGAGCATAGCACAGCGTTGCCCTGAGAGGAAATGCCCCGCTTCCTCCTGCGCGGTACGGCTCATTACAGGGGCGACGTTGCAGCACTGTCAATCATTGGACAGCCATCGCTGAATTCGCCAATTATTAATTCCGAGCAGATCGTGATCTCTCTCTCTCTCTCTCTCTGTCTCTCTCTGTCTCTCTGTCTCTCTCACCCCCGCTGTTTGTCTGTGCAGGCGCTCGAACTGAGGGGCTCGTCGGATGGTCAAGGTACACGACGATGCGGCGATGACAGCCGAGCCGACCTCCACCTCCTCCAACCTCCACCAACCTCCGACTCGCTCCAAGTACAACCACCACCACCACCACCACCACCACGCGCCGCTCCAGTCCTTCCCCCACTACCACCACTGGACCTACCCCAACTCGTCCTCCTCCTCCTCCGCGTCGGGCTCGTCCCCCGGCGTCGCCACCTTCCACTTCGGGCCCGGGTTCGCGCCCCAGCAGGTCGGCGCCGACGCGACGCCCGCCGCCCCGACGCTCGAGCACGTGGTCCACTTCCACGTGAACCCAGGCGTGACGGTCAGCTTCCAGATGGGCGATCACGTGCAGCTGATCAAAGGTAAGAGGCGTCGATAACACATCTCTGCTGGCGACACTCGTCCTGCAAGTCGGTCTTTCAGTGGGTGCTCCAAGACGTGTGACGTCATCAGTCAGTCACCGTCCCGTGCTGTGATGTAATGAGTAGCATGTCGCTGTGGCGCTATTGTTAGTGTCGCTGCCTCCCAGGCTCGGGGTCCACAGTTCGGCTCCCGACACAGATACTTTATTATTCAACAAAATGAATATCGAATGTGGTCTTGAACGCAGGATTATGGTTAGAGTTATTCTTTCAATTCGACCACAGAAACCTTAAGAGTCCACGGGAGTCGATTTATCGAAATATCAGTTTCTTGATAATAACTTTTGAACGGTGTGAGATATAAAAATTCCAATACGCGAGAAACACAGATAATTATAATAGCTTCAAGATGACATAAAATAGGACTATTTAGGTCACGTTGCATAACTGTCAAGCGTCGACAGTTAAAAAATCACATTTTTTAGCTGTCGACGCTTGACAGTTATGCGACATGATTTAAATAGTTATGAATTATATTATCTTGAAGCTATTAGAATTATCTGTGTTTCTCGCGTATTAGAATTTTGATATCTCATACCGTTCAAAAGTTATTACCAAGAATCTGATATTTCGCTAAATTGGCTCCCGTGGACTCTTAAGAGCCCGCATCTTGGACAGATCTACAGCGTGCACTTTCTCCACATATATCTCGAGAACTACAAACACTACGGACTTGCGGTAAAATGCAATGAATAGATAATACTCTCACAATTGGTTATGCCTAATCGAAAATTGAAGAATGATTTTATTAAGGAGCAATAATGGAATCAAAGTGAGCCCAATTTGATGGTTTCCATTGCTTAATTCCCGGTTACCGAAAAATAGTAGAAATAAACTACAAACGCACATCCTTGAGTTCAACTTAGCTCATCAAAATGTGAAATCCTGATCCGCCTGTAATTCCACAGTTTTCTCAATTTCCTTGGCCAAAATGTGTGATGTAACTTGATTTTGTCTAAATTTTGTGATGAAAAACTCCTCCATCTAGCGGTGGTTACTGGAACTCTCTCAATGTTATCCCCTTCTCACTTTTCAACCCACAATCAAACTTTTTAACTCACTCCAAACTTGGGTCGAGCATTTCGAAGAGAAACATTCTCAGCTAAGATGCGGACTCTTAAGATCTACACAGATGTTGTGATTGTCAAGCATTATTTCTAGTCGCATTTGAGAACCGACTTGCAGAGAGAATGTCGCGCCCGAGTAGCCTACCTATCACAGCATGTCTGGTCCTGACAGG
Source organism: Brachyptera risi (assembly GCA_964007535.1). Taxonomy (NCBI): domain Eukaryota; kingdom Metazoa; phylum Arthropoda; class Insecta; order Plecoptera; family Taeniopterygidae; genus Brachyptera; species Brachyptera risi. Next base: position 1,581,266 of record OZ023328.1, on the reverse strand, counting down.
TCCTGACAGGTCCTGTGAGCCAGCCCCTGGTGGCCGACCTGTCCACCAGGCCAGGGCGTGACAACCTGGCAGTCAGCGGTGAATAACGGGGGCTCTCGACGAGCGTATACCAGAACAAAGGTCTCGGTCGTGTGACATGGGCTCCGGGGTACTCTCCAATGGAATGTGGTTAGGGACAGGCGAGGTTGGACACTCGAGCCCATGTCACACAGTCTCATGTGACATGGGCTCCGGGGTACTCTTCAATGGAATGTGGTTAGGGACAGGTGAGGTTGGACACTCGAGCCCATGTCACACAGTCTCATGTGACATGGGCTCCGGGGTACTCTTCAATGGAATGTGGTTAGGGACAGGTGAGGTTGGACACTCGAGCCCATGTCACACAGTCTCATGTGACATGGGCTCCGGGGTACTCTTCAATGGAATGTGGTTAGGGACAGGTGAGGTTGGACACTCGAGCCCATGTCACACAGTCTCATGTGACATGGGCTCCGGGGTACTCTTCAATGGAATGTGGTTAGGGACAGGTGAGGTTGGACACACAAGCCCATGTCACACAACCGAGTCTACGTTATTCCGGTATACGCTCTCCATGCGCCCCGGGCATAAATAACCTGAACATTCATCGAAACTCTTCTTCAACTATATCCAGACTTTAGGACGGACGTTCATTGAAATGTGTCAGTGTTGATACATGGATAAAAGTATTCGCACTCGCTCCTTGAGGTTATTATCGGTGATGTGTCAGGTTTGACGGTTTGACGGTTTGACGGTCTGACGGTTTGACGGTTTGACGGTCTGACGGTTTGACGGTCTGACGATTTGACGGTTTGACGGTTTGACGGTTTGACGGTCTGACGGTTTGACGGTCTGACGGTTTGACGGTTTGACGGTTTGACGGTCTGACGGTTTGACGGTCTGACGATTTGACGGTTTGACGGTTTGACGGTTTGACGGTCTGACGGTTTGACGGTCTGACGGTTTGACGGTTTGACGGTCTGACGGTTTAACGGTTTGACGGTCTGACGGTTTGACGGTCTGACGGTTTAACGGTTTGACGGTCTGACGGTTTGACGGTTTGACGGTTTGACGGTTTGACGGTCCGATTGACTCGCTGTGGTTCGGATCCCCGAGGGAACCGAGTCCAGACAGACTGTTGCCGGCCGGTCTCCACTCGACACGGTCGCACGGCTCTTTCCGGCCCGGTCAGTCACGCGACTCGGTGAGGAACTTGACGGAACGGTTCTGCCCGGTTCCTGGACGAGGTGTGACAGGTGTGTGTGCAGGCGTGCAGTGGGGCCAGGGCCCCGATCTTCCGTTAGCTTCATTTTATTCATAATCTTGGGACAAAGTACATATTAAAATAAGACCAATTGAAGATAAGAAGAAATAACAAGAGAAAAAGAAAATGGGAATGTTTTCCTTGCGGGGCGGTGTGGGGGGGGGGAGGCGACCCACCATCAATTAGGGATCGCATCGACTGCTGTTTGAATCACGCATCGATCTTTATGCGGAATTTTGTAGTATACCCACCGTTATTTTCACACCAGCACCACTGCCACAGGGTAGACGTCGTGTTGCCACCGCCCTGGCACTTCATCTCTCACGACTACACCACTGTGAGTGTGACAGGTGTGTGACAAGTGTGTGACAGATGAGTGTGACGAGTGTGTGACAGATGAGTGTGACGAGTGTGTGACAGATGAGTGTGACAACTGTGTGTGACAGGTGAGTGTGACAGATGAGTGTGACGAGAGTGTGACAAGTGTGTGACGAGAGTGTGTGACAGGTGAGTGTGACAGATGAGTGTGACAAGTGTGTGACAGATGTGTGTGACAGATGAGTGTGACAAGTGTGTGTGACAGATGAGTGTGACAAGTGTGTGACAGGTGAGTGTGACGAGAGTGTGACGAGAGTGTGTGACAGGTGAGTGTGACAGATGAGTGTGACAAGTGTGTGACAGATGGCGAAGGGGTGCCTGTCGAACGATAGCCGACATCACCGAGGACTCTTGTGTAGGCTTATATTATTATCACTAGGCAAACGCGTTGTGTTGCCGCGTTGATGGATGAGCTGGAACATATCACCTCATCTTGGGAATGGTTATTATATGTTCTCTTATTTTTCAAAATGATGCATTGTTTTTATGAATGTTGTTATACTGTGTCCGTGTGGCACGGTTTTGGCGGCAGAGTTTTAATAAACTTCTCTCTATACACCTTGAGATCCAAACCATTATGTCACTGCCATCTTATTTTTCCTCATTAATTTCTATGATTATGAAGAAGGCTTTGTTTTAATCGTTTACAATTAAGTGGTGACACCTGTGGCTTGGATTTAATTGGTATCTTAATAGCTTCGAGTGATTTACCAAATTTACGTTATTGATGAGCGTAGCTTAGTCTCCATCCCACTCTTATAGGGCTTTGTCTGTGTGTTTTTTTTTTTTTTTTTGTGTGTTTGTTTGTAAGCACTCCACAGGTCGCAAGGGTTGACTGATCAACATGAAACTTTTTTTGTACACGCAAACTCATCCAACTTAGAACTGTATAGTTTTTGGGATGAATCGGTCGGACCGATTTTGAGAATCATCATCTCAAAGTTTCTAAGAACCCCATAAGATTTGGCTGAGCGAAAATATTGAAAAATATAATCTCTCCAAATCGAATGAAATTCTCTCTAAATGTGTACACATGGATTTTACACATTATTACGATTTTGGAAGCAATTCCAATCAGCCGTTTTGAAGAAAAAAATAAATTAACTGATAATATTCATAAAATATATCATAAAAATTGTGACAGAATTAAGTTGTCGAGATTCACTGCTTTCTAGATTCAAGAGTTGACCAACAATGAAGTATTTTTTCTATGCGTCAAGGTGTGTAGAATACCAGAGTCAATGAAGTGGTGAAAGTAGAACTACTTTAAGGACTTTTATACCTTATTCAGATATCTCGCTCATCTTACAACGCATATTTCGCGTTTGACTAGTATATTTCTTACATCAAAACGGCTGATCCGATTTGAGTGGAAGTTCGGGATAATGTGTGTCATTATTATATTGAAATTCCCTGAGAATTTCAATTCTCTTGGATGAAATATTTTTCACGAATATTTTCTTCATGGTTATTTTCATGGGATTTTCGAAAAGTTTGAAATGAGTTTTCTCAGAAGTGGTTCAACCGATTGTGCCTCAAAACTATACAGTATCGAATTAGATAAGGGTTCTTGTGTGTGCCAAGTTTCAACATCAACGCAGAACACATGCACTATGTAAACAAACAAATACAACAAATCCACTGTAACAATATAATTCACAAGTAAAACAGATTATTTCCAGTAAATTCACCGCGGATTTTATTCTTTTCATATTCAACATTCATAGAAAAGAAAGAAACAATTATGAAAAAGAAGCATCAATGGGAATGTAATGTAATGAATCCCCTTATATAACGCATCCCCTGGGAATCTGGTGTCCACAGTGGACCATTAAACAGACCATAGATACAAGCCTATATCACCTCACCGAGACACGTTACTCCTGCAGCCGATAGCGACATGTGCTCGTTCCAATCTCGCCGGCCATATTGGACATTTGCAAATAGAATCTAAGCAAGGCATTCTATATCACCTCAACGAGACACGTTACTCGTGCAGCCGATAGCGACATGCTTGATATAATCTCGGCGGCCATATTGGACATTTACAAATAGAGTCTAAGCAACACATTCTATATTATCGCCAATATGTGGTAAACTTCCTGGTTTGCAAAGCGGTGTGACGCTATACTGCCGAGACACAGACATGTACGCCTTGTTAAGGCTGTTTCAGCGCGGCCATATTGGAACTCGAGCACCGTCACTTTAGTCGAGCTTTGGCTCTCTTGGAGAGTGGTCACGTTCATTTGAGCTCCGGCTTCCTTGAAATACTTCGTACACATTTCTATCACTGTTGTAGACTAAGAAGGGTATGGGGAGACATGAGCTGTCAGTCAACGCCAGACTAGTACTTACTTACCACAATTCCGGGTCTCAAGTCCAAGCAGTGACGACGA
>OZ023328.1:1547210-1572210 GCA_964007535.1 Brachyptera risi | reverse complement strand
CTTCATAGTGCTTTATTACTGAAGCACTATTAGTGTTATTACGTAGTATTAGTAGTGCATTATTATACATGGACTAAATTTGACAACTGCGCAAATTGAAATTAAGAGCTGCATTTTTGAAGTTTAGAACTGCGCATATTAGGGTCAACTGCGCACTCACATAACCCCTGCATAAAGCTTGCATTACAAGCAGAGATACGTTACTCAACGTCAACAAGGCTGTGTCTCGGCAGAATCTTCACACCGCTTTACAGACCAGGAAGTTTCCCACATATTAGACACTCTCGAAGCAATTCATTATATATTCTATCTGTAAATGTCCAATATGGCCGGCGTGATTGTAACGAGCACATGTCGCTATCGGCTGCAGGAGTAACGTATCTCGGTGAGGTGATATAGAATGCCTTGCTCAGATTCTATTTGTAAATGTCCAATATGGCCGGCGAGATTGTAACGAGCACATGTCGCTATCGGCTGCAGGAGTAACGCGTCTCGGTGAGGTGATATAGAATGCCTTGCTCAGATTCTATTTGTAAATGTCCAATATGGCCGGCGAGATTGTAACGAGCACATGTCGCTATCGGCTGCAGGAGTAACGTATCTCGGTGAGGTGATATAGAATGCCTTGCTCAGATTATATTTGTAAATGTCCAATATGGCCGGCGAGATTGTAACGAGCACATGTCGCTATCGGCTGCAGGAGTAACGCGTCTCGGTGAGGTGATATAGAATGCCTTGCTCAGATTCTATTTGTAAATGTCCAATATGGCCGGCGAGATTGTAACGAGCACATGTCGCTATCGGCTGCAGGAGTAACGCGTCTCGGTGAGGTGATATAGAATGCCTTGCTCAGATTCTATTTGTAAATGTCCAATATGGCCGGCGAGATTGTAACGAGCACATGTCGCTATCGGCTGCAGGAGTAACGTATCTCGGTGAGGTGATATAGAATGCCTTGCTCAGATTATATTTGTAAATGTCCAATATGGCCGGCGAGATTGTAACGAGCACATGTCGCTATCGGCTGCAGGAGTAACGCGTCTCGGTGAGGTGATATAGAATGCCTTGCTCAGATTCTATTTGTAAATGTCCAATATGGCCGGCGAGATTGTAACGAGCACATGTCGCTATCGGCTGCAGGAGTAACGCGTCTCGGTGAGGTGATATAGAATGCCTTGCTCAGATTCTATTTGTAAATGTCCAATATGGCCGGCGAGATTGTAACGAGCACATGTCGCTATCGGCTGCAGGAGTAACGTATCTCGGTGAGGTGATATAGAATGCCTTGCTCAGATTATATTTGTAAATGTCCAATATGGCCGGCGAGATTGTAACGAGCACATGTCGCTATCGGCTGCAGGAGTAACGCGTCTCGGTGAGGTGATATAGAAAGCCTTGCTCAGATTCTATTTGTAAATGTCCAATATGGCCGGCGAGATTGTAACGAGCACATGTCGCTATCGGCTGCAGGAGTAACGTATCTCGGTGAGGTGATATAGAATGCCTTGCTCAGATTATATTTGTAAATGTCCAATATGGCCGGCGAGATTGTAACGAGCACATGTCGCTATCGGCTGCAGGAGTAACGTATCTCGGTGAGGTGATATAGAATGCCTTGCTCAGATTATATTTGTAAATGTCCAATATGGCCGGCGAGATTGTAACGAGCACATGTCGCTATCGGCTGCAGGAGTAACGTATCTCGGTGAGGTGATATAGAATGCCTTGCTCAGATTATATTTGTAAATGTCCAATATGGCCGGCGAGATTGTAACGAGCACATGTCGCTATCGGCTGCAGGAGTAACGTATCTCGGTGAGGTGATATAGAATGCCTTGCTCAGATTATATTTGTAAATGTCCAATATGGCCGGCGAGATTGTAACGAGCACATGTCGCTATCGGCTGCAGGAGTAACGCGTCTCGGTGAGGTGATATAGAATGCCTTGCTCAGATTCTATTTGTAAATGTCCAATATGGCCGGCGAGATTGTAACGAGCACATGTCGCTATCGGCTGCAGGAGTAACGCGTCTCGGTGAGGTGATATAGAAAGCCTTGCTCAGATGTATGAATGTCCAATATGGCCTATGAGATTGTAACGAGCACATGTCGCTATCGGCTGCAGGAGTAACGCGTCTCGGTGAGGTGATATAGAAAGCCTTGCTCAGATGTATGAATGTCCAATATGGCCTATGAGATTGTAACGAGCACATGTCGCTATCGGCTGCAGGAGTAACGCTCCTCAGTGAGGTGATATAGAATGCCTTGCTCAGATTCTATTTGTAAATGTCCAATATGGCCGGCGAGATTGTAACGAGCACATGTCGCTATCGGCTGCAGGAGTAACGCGTCTCGGTGAGGTGATATAGAAAGCCTTGCTCAGATGTATGAATGTCCAATATGGCCTATGAGATTGTAACGAGCACATGTCGCTATCGGCTGCAGGAGTAACGCGTCTCGGTGAGGTGATATAGAAAGCCTTGCTCAGATGTATGAATGTCCAATATGGCCTATGAGATTGTAACGAGCACATGTCGCTATCGGCTGCAGGAGTAACGCGTCTCGGTGAGGTGATATAGAATGCCTTGCTCAGATTCTATTTGTAAATGTCCAATATGGCCGGCGAGATTGTAACGAGCACATGTCGCTATCGGCTGCAGGAGTAACGTATCTCGGTGAGGTGATATAGAAAGCCTTGCTCAGATGTATGAATGTCCCATATGGCCTATGAGATTGCAACGAGCACATGTCGCTATCGGCTGCAGGAGTAACGCGTCTCGGTGAGGTGATATAGAAAGCCTTGCTCAGATGTATGAATGTCCAATATGGCCTATGAGATTGTAACGAGCACATGTCGCTATCGGCTGCGGGAGTAACGTGTCTCGGTGAGGTGATATAGAAAGCCTTGCTCAGATGTATGAATGTCCAATATGGCCTATGAGATTGTAACGAGCACATGTCGCTATCGGCTGCAGGAGTAACGCGTCTCGGTGAGGTGATATAGAAAGCCTTGCTCAGATGTATGAATGTCCAATATGGCCTATGAGATTGCAACGAGCATATGTCGATATCGGCTGCAGGAGTAACGCGTCTCGGTGAGGTGATATAGAAAGCCTTGCTCAGATGTATGAATGTCCAATATGGCCTATGAGATTGTAACGAGCACATGTCGCTATCGGCTGCAGGAGTAACGCATCTCAGTGAGGTGATATAGAAAGCCTTGCTCAGATGTATGAATGTCCAATATGGCCTATGAGATTGCAACGAGCATATGTCGATATCGGCTGCAGGAGTAACGCGTCTCGGTGAGGTGATATAGAAAGCCTTGCTCAGATGTATGAATGTCCAATATGGCCTATGAGATTGTAACGAGCACATGTCGCTATCGGCTGCAGGAGTAACGCGTCTCGGTGAGGTGATATAGAATGCCTTGCTCAGATTCTATTTGTAAATGTCCAATATGGCCGGCGAGATTGTAACGAGCACATGTCGCTATCGGCTGCAGGAGTAACGCGTCTCGGTGAGGTGATATAGAAAGCCTTGCTCAGATGTATGAATGCCCAATATGGCCTATGATATTGTAACGAGCACATGTCGCTATCGGCTGCAGGAGTAACGTATCTCGGTGAGGTGATATAGAAAGCCTTGCTCAGATGTATGAATGTCCAATATGGCCTATGAGATTGTAACGAGCATATGTCGCTGTCGGCTGCAGGAGTAACGCGTCTCGGTGAGGTGATATAGAAAGCCTTGCTCAGATGTATGAATGTCCAATATGGCCTATGATATTGTAACGAGCACATGTCGCTATCGGCTGCAGGAGTAACGTATCTCGGTGAGGTGATATAGAAAGCCTTGCTCAGACGTATGAATGTCCAATATGGCCTATGAGATTGTAACGAGCACATGTCGCTATCGGCTGCAGGAGTAACGCGTCTCGGTGAGGTAATATAGAAAGCCTTGCTCAGATGTATGAATGTCCAATATGGCCTATGAGATTGCAACGAGCACATGTCGCTATCGGCTGCAGGAGTAACGTATCTCGGTGAGGTGATATAGAAAGCCTTGCTCAGATGTATGAATGTCCAATATGGCCTATGAGATTGCAACGAGCACATGTCGCTGTCGGCTGCAGGAGTAACGCGTCTCGGTGAGGTGATATAGAAAGCCTTGCTCAGATGTATGAATGTCCAATATGGCCTATGAGATTGCAACGAGCACATGTCGCTATCGGCTGCAGGAGTAACGTATCTCGGTGAGGTGATATAGAAAGCCTTGCTCAGATGTATGAATGTCCAATATGGCCTATGAGATTGCAACGAGCACATGTCGCTATCGGCTGCAGGAGTAACGCGTCTCGGTGAGGTGATATAGAAAGCCTTGCTCAGATGTATGAATGTCCAATATGGCCTATGAGATTGCAACGAGCACATGTCGCTATCGGCTGCAGGAGTAACGTATCTCGGTGAGGTGATATAGAAAGCCTTGCTCAGATGTATGAATGTCCAATATGGCCTATGAGATTGCAACGAGCACATGTCGCTATCGGCTGCAGGAGTAACGCGTCTCGGTGAGGTGATATAGAATGCCTTGCTCAGATGTATGAATGTCCAATATGGCCTATGAGATTGTAACGAGCACATGTCGCTATCGGCTGCAGGAGTAACGCGTCTCGGTGAGGTGATATAGAAAGCCTTGCTCAGATGTATGAATGTCCAATATGGCCTATGAGATTGTAACGAGCACATGTCGCTATCGGCTGCAGAAGTAACGCGTCTCGGTGAGGTAATATAGAAAGCCTTGCTCAGATGTATGAATGTCCAATATGGCCTATGAGATTGCAACGAGCACATGTCGCTATCGGCTGCAGGAGTAACGCGTCTCGGTGAGGTGATATAGAATGCCTTGCTCAGATGTATGAATGTCCAATATGGCCTATGAGATTGTAACGAGCACATGTCGCTATCGGCTGCAGAAGTAACGCGTCTCGGTGAGGTAATATAGAAAGCCTTGCTCAGATGTATGAATGTCCAATATGGCCTATGAGATTGCAACGAGCACATGTCGCTATCGGCTGCAGGAGTAACGCGTCTCGGTGAGGTGATATAGAATGCCTTGCTCAGATGTATGAATGTCCAATATGGCCTATGAGATTGTAACGAGCACATGTCGCTATCGGCTGCAGAAGTAACGCGTCTCGGTGAGGTAATATAGAAAGCCTTGCTCAGATGTATGAATGTCCAATATGGCCTATGAGATTGCAACGAGCACATGTCGCTATCGGCTGCAGGAGTAACGCGTCTCGGTGAGGTGATATAGAATGCCTTGCTCAGATGTATGAATGTCCAATATGGCCTATGAGATTGTAACGAGCACATGTCGCTATCGGCTGCAGGAGTAACGTGTCTCGGTGAGGTGATATAGAAAGCCTTGCTCAGATGTATGAATGTCCAATATGGCCGCTTAGATTGTAACGAGCACATGTCGCTATCGGCTGCAGGAGTAACGCGTCTCGGTGAGGTGATATAGAAAGCCTTGCTCAGATGTATGAATGTCCAATATGGCCGCTTAGATCGTAACGAGCACATGTCGCTATCGGCTGCAGGAGTAACGCGTCTCGGTGAGGTGATATAGAAAGCCTTGCTCAGATGTATGAATGTCCAATATGGCCTATGAGATTGTAACGAGCACATGTCGCTATCGGCTGCAGGAGTAACGCGTCTCGGTGAGGTGATATAGAAAGCCTTGCTCAGATGTATGAATGTCCAATATGGCCTATGAGATTGTAACGAGCACATGTCGCTATCGGCTGCAGGAGTAACGCGTCTCGGTGAGGTGATATAGAAAGCCTTGCTCAGATGTATGAATGTCCAATATGGCCTATGAGATTGTAACGAGCACATGTCGCTATCGGCTGCAGGAGTAACGTGTCTCGGTGAGGTGATATAGAAAGCCTTGCTCAGATGTATGAATGTCCAGTATGGCCTATGAGATTGTAACGAGCACATGTCGCTATCGGCTGCAGGAGTAACGTGTCTCGGTGAGGTGATATAGAAAGCCTTGCTCAGATGTATGAATGTCCAATATGGCCGGCGAGATTGTAACGAGCACATGTCGCTATCGGCTGCAGGAGTAACGCGTCTCGGTGAGGTGATATAGAAAGCCTTGCTCAGACGTATGAATGTCCAATATGTCCGGCGTGATTGTAACGAGCACATGTCGCTATCGGCTGCAGGAGTAACGTGTCTCGGTGAGGTGATATAGAATGCCTTGCTCAGATGTATGAATGTCCAATATGGCCTATGAGATTGTAACGAGCACATGTCGCTATCGGCTGCAGGAGTAACGTGTATCGGTGAGGTGATATAGAATGCCTTGCCTAGATTCTATTTGTGAATGTCCAATATGGCCTATGAGATTGTAACGAGCACATGTCGCTATCGGCTGCAGGAGTAACGCGTCTCGGTGAGGTGATATAGAAAGCCTTGCTCAGGTGTATGAATGTCCAATATGGCCGGCGTGATTGTAACGAGCACATGTCGCTGTCGGCTGCAGGAGTAACGCGTCTCGGTGAGGTGATATAGAAAGCCTTGCTCAGATTCTATTTGTAAATGTCCAATATGGCCTATGAGATTGTAACGAGCACATGTCGCTATCGGCTGCAGGAGTAACGCGTCTCGGTGAGGTGATATAGAAAGCCTTGCTCAGATGTATGAATGTCCAGTATGGCCTATGAGATTGTAACGAGCACATGTCGCTATCGGCTGCGGGAGTAACGCTCCTCAGTGAGGTGATATAGAAAGCCTTGCTCAGATGTATGAATGTCCAATATGGCCTATGAGATTGTAACGAGCACATGTCGCTATCGGCTGCAGGAGTAACGCGTCTCGGTGAGGTGATATAGAAAGCCTTGCTCAGATGTATGAATGTCCAATATGGCCTATGAGATTGTAACGAGCACATGTCGCTATCGGCTGCAGGAGTAACGCGTCTCGGTGAGGTGATATAGAAAGCCTTGCTCAGGTGTATGAATGTCCAATATGGCCGCTGAGATTGTAACGAGCACATGTCGCTATCGGCTGCAGGAGTAACGCGTCTCGGTGAGGTAATATAGAAAGCCTCGCTCAGGTGTATGAATGTCCAATATGGCCGCTGAGATTGTAACGAGCACATGTCGCTATCGGCTGCAGGAGTAACGCGTCTCGGTGAGGTAATATAGAAAGCCTCGCTCAGATGTATGAATGTCCAATATGGCCTATGAGATTGTAACGAGCACATGTCGCTATCGGCTGCAGGAGTAACGCGTCTCGGTGAGGTGATATAGAAAGCCTTGCTCAGATGTATGAATGTCCAATATGGCCTATGAGATTGTAACGAGCACATGTCGCTATCGGCTGCAGGAGTAACGCGTCTCGGTGAGGTGATATAGAAAGCCTTGCTCAGATGTATGAATGTCCAATATGGCCTATGAGATTGTAACGAGCACATGTCGCTGTCGGCTGCAGGAGTAACGCGTCTCGGTGAGGTGATATAGAAAGCCTTGCTCAGATGTATGAATGTCCAATATGGCCTATGAGATTGTAACGAGCACATGTCGCTATCGGCTGCAGGAGTAACGTATCTCGGTGAGGTGATATAGAAAGCCTTGCTCAGATGTATGAATGTCCAATATGGCCTATGAGATTGTAACGAGCACATGTCGCTATCGGCTGCAGGAGTAACGCGTCTCGGTGAGGTAATATAGAAAGCCTTGCTCAGATGTATGAATGTCCAATATGGCCGGCGAGATTGGAACGAGCACATGTCGCTATCGGCTGCAGGAGTAACGTATCTCGGTGAGGTGATATAGAAAGCCTTGCTCAGATGTATGAATGTCCAATATGGCCGGCGTGATTGTAACGAGCACATGTCGCTGTCGGCTGCAGGAGTAACGCGTCTCGGTGAGGTGATATAGAAAGCCTTGCTCAGACGTATGAATGTCCAATATGGCCTATGAGATTGTAACGAGCACATGTCGCTATCGGCTGCAGGAGTAACGCGTCTCGGTGAGGTGATATAGAAAGCCTTGCTCAGATGTATGAATGTCCAATATGGCCCATGAGATTGTAACGAGCACATGTCGCTATCGGCTGCAGGAGTAACGCGTCTCGGTGAGGTGATATAGAAAGCCTTGCTCAGATGTATGAATGTCCAATATGGCCCATGAGATTGTAACGAGCACATGTCGCTGTCGGCTGCAGGAGTAACGCGTCTCGGTGAGGTGATATAGAAAGCCTTGCTCAGATGTATGAATGTCCAATATGGCCTATGAGATTGTAACGAGCACATGTCGCTATCGGCTGCAGGAGTAACGCGTCTCGGTGAGGTGATATAGAAAGCCTTGCTCAGATGTATGAATGTCCAATATGGCCTATGAGATTGTAACGAGCACATGTCGCTATCGGCTGCAGGAGTAACGTATCTCGGTGAGGTGATATAGAAAGCCTTGCTCAGATGTATGAATGTCCAATATGGCCTATGAGATTGTAACGAGCACATGTCGCTATCGGCTGCAGGAGTAACGCTCCTCAGTGAGGTGATATAGAAAGCCTTGCTCAGATGTATGAATGTCCAATATGGCCTATGAGATTGTAACGAGCACATGTCGCTGTCGGCTGCAGGAGTAACGCGTCTCGGTGAGGTGATATAGAAAGCCTTGCTCAGACGTATGAATGTCCAATATGGCCTATGAGATTGCAACGAGCACATGTCGCTATCGGCTGCAGGAGTAACGTATCTCGGTGAGGTGATATAGAAAGCCTTGCTCAGATGTATGAATGTCCAATATGGCCTATGAGATTGTAACGAGCACATGTCGCTATCGGCTGCAGGAGTAACGCGTCTCGGTGAGGTAATATAGAATGCCTTGCTCAGATGTATGAATGTCCAATATGGCCGGCGTGATTGTAACGAGCACATGTCGCTGTCGGCTGCAGGAGTAACGTGTCTCGGTGAGGTAATATAGAATGCCTTGCTTGGATTCTATTTGTGAATGTCCAATATGGCCTATGAGATTGTAACGAGCACATGTCGCTATCGGCTGCAGGAGTAACGCGTCTCGGTGAGGTAATATAGAATGCCTTGCTCAGATGTATGAATGTCCAATATGGCCTATGAGATTGTAACGAGCACATGTCGCTATCGGCTGCAGGAGTAACGCGTCTCGGTGAGGTGATATAGAATGCCTTGCTCAGATTTATGAATGTCCAATATGGCCTATGAGATTGTAACGAGCACATGTCGCTATCGGCTGCAGGAGTAACGCGTCTCGGTGAGGTGATATAGAAAGCCTTGCTCAGATGTATGAATGTCCAATATGGCCTATGAGATTGTAACGAGCACATGTCGCTATCGGCTGCAGGAGTAACGCGTCTCGGTGAGGTGATATAGAAAGCCTTGCTCAGATGTATGAATGTCCAATATGGCCTATGAGATTGTAACGAGCACATGTCGCTGTCGGCTGCAGGAGTAACGCGTCTCGGTGAGGTGATATAGAAAGCCTTGCTCAGATGTATGAATGTCCAATATGGCCTATGAGATTGTAACGAGCACATGTCGCTATCGGCTGCAGGAGTAACGCGTCTCGGTGAGGTGATATAGAAAGCCTTGCTCAGATGTATGAATGTCTAATATGGCCTATGAGATTGTAACGAGCACATGTCGCTATCGGCTGCGGGAGTAACGTGTCTCGGTGAGGTGATATAGAAAGCCTTGCTCAGATGTATGAATGTCCAATATGGCCCATGAGATTGTAACGAGCACATGTCGCTGTCGGCTGCAGGAGTAACGCGTCTCGGTGAGGTGATATAGAAAGCCTTGCTCAGATGTATGAATGTCCAATATGGCCTATGAGATTGTAACGAGCACATGTCGCTATCGGCTGCAGGAGTAACGCGTCTCGGTGAGGTGATATAGAAAGCCTTGCTCAGATGTATGAATGTCCAATATGGCCTATGAGATTGTAACGAGCACATGTCGCTATCGGCTGCAGGAGTAACGCGTCTCGGTGAGGTGATATAGAAAGCCTTGCTCAGATGTATGAATGTCCAATATGGCCTATGAGATTGTAACGAGCACATGTCGCTATCGGCTGCAGGAGTAACGCGTCTCAGTGAGGTGATATAGAATGCCTTGCTCAGATGTATGAATGTCCAATATGGCCTATGAGATAGTAACGAGCACATGTCGCTATCGGCTGCAGGAGTAACGCGTCTCGGTGAGGTGATATAGAAAGCCTTGCTCAGATGTATGAATGTCCAATATGGCCTATGAGATTGTAACGAGCACATGTCGCTATCGGCTGCAGGAGTAACGCGTCTCAGTGAGGTGATATAGAATGCCTTGCTTAGATGTATGAATGTCCAATATGGCCTATGAGATTGTAACGAGCACATGTCGCTATCGGCTGCAGGAGTAACGCGTCTCGGTGAGGTAATATAGAAAGCCTTGCTCAGATGTATGAATGTCCAATATGGCCCATGAGATTGTAACGAGCACATGTCGCTATCGGCTGCAGGAGTAACGCGTCTCGGTGAGGTAATATAGAAAGCCTTGCTCAGATGTATGAATGTCCAATATGGCCCATGAGATTGTAACGAGCACATGTCGCTATCGGCTGCAGGAGTAACGCGTCTCGGTGAGGTGATATAGAAAGCCTTGCTCAGATGTATGAATGTCCAATATGGCCTATGAGATTGTAACGAGCACATGTCGCTATCGGCTGCAGGAGTAACGCGTCTCGGTGAGGTAATATAGAAAGCCTTGCTCAGACGTATGAATGTCCAATATGGCCCATGAGATTGTAACGAGCACATGTCGCTATCGGCTGCAGGAGTAACGTATCTCGGTGAGGTGATATAGAAAGCCTTGCTCAGATGTATGAATGTCCAATATGGCCTATGAGATTGTAACGAGCACATGTCGCTATCGGCTGCAGGAGTAACGTATCTCGGTGAGGTGATATAGAAAGCCTTGCTCAGATGTATGAATGTCCAATATGGCCTATGAGATTGTAACGAGCACATGTCGCTATCGGCTGCAGGAGTAACGTGTCTCGGTGAGGTGATATAGAATGCCTTGCTTGGATTCTATTTGTAAATGTCCAATATGGCCGCTGAGATTGTAACGAGCACATGTCGCTATCGGCTGCAGGAGTAACGCGTCTCGGTGAGGTAATATAGAAAGCCTTGCTCAGATGTATGAATGTCCAATATGGCCTATGAGATTGTAACGAGCACATGTCGCTATCGGCCGCAGGAGTAACGTGTCTCGGTGAGGTGATATAGAAAGCCTTGCTCAGATGTATGAATGTCCAATATGGCCTATGAGATTGTAACGAGCACATGTCGCTATCGGCTGCAGGAGTAACGCGTCTCAGTGAGGTAATATAGAAAGCCTTGCTCAGATGTATGAATGTCCAATATGGCCTATGAGATTGTAACGAGCACATGTCGCTATCGGCTGCAGGAGTAACGCGTCTCGGTGAGGTGATATAGGATGCCTTGCTCAGATGTATGAATGTCCAGTATGGCCTATGAGATTGCAACGAGCACATGTCGCTATCGGCTGCAGGAGTAATGTATCTCGGTGAGGTGATATAGAAAGCCTTGCTCAGATGTATGAATGTCCAATATGGCCTATGAGATTGTAACGAGCACATGTCGCTATCGGCTGCAGGAGTAACGTGTCTCGGTGAGGTGATATAGAAAGCCTTGCTCAGATGTATGAATGTCCAATATGGCCTATGAGATTGTAACGAGCACATGTCGCTATCGGCTGCAGGAGTAACGTGTCTCGGTGAGGTGATATAGAAAGCCTTGCTCAGATGTATGAATGTCCAATATGGCCTATGAGATTGTAACGAGCACATGTCGCTATCGGCTGCAGGAGTAACGTGTCTCGGTGAGGTGATATAGAAAGCCTTGCTCAGATGTATGAATGTCCAATATGGCCTATGAGATTGTAACGAGCACATGTCGCTATCGGCTGCAGGAGTAACGTGTCTCGGTGAGGTGATATAGAAAGCCTTGCTCAGATGTATGAATGTCCCATATGGCCTATGAGATTGGAACGAGCACATGTCGCTGTCGGCTGCAGGAGTAACGTGTCTCGGTGAGGTGATATAGAAAGCCTTGCTCAGATGTATGAATGTCTAATATGGCCTATGAGATTGTAACGAGCACATGTCGCTATCGGCTGCAGGAGTAACGCATCCCGGTGAGGTGATATAGAAAGCCTTGCTCAGATGTATGAATGTCCAATATGGCCTATGAGATTGCAACGAGCACATGTCGCTATCGGCTGCAGGAGTAACGCATCCCGGTGAGGTGATATAGAAAGCCTTGCTCAGATGTATGAATGTCCAATATGGCCTATGAGATTGCAACGAGCACATGTCGCTATCGGCTGCAGGAGTAACGCATCCCGGTGAGGTGATATAGAAAGCCTTGCTCAGATGTATGAATGTCCAATATGGCCTATGAGATTGCAACGAGCACATGTCGCTATCGGCTGCAGGAGTAACGCATCTCAGTGAGGTGATATAGAAAGCCTTGCTCAGATGTATGAATGTCCCATATGGCCTATGAGATTGTAACGAGCACATGTCGCTGTCGGCTGCTGGAGTGAAGTGTCTCGGTGAGGTAATATAGAAAGCCTTGCTCAGATGTATGAATGTCCTATATGGCCTATGAGATTGGAACGAGCACATGTCGCTATCGGCTGCAGGAGTAACGCGTCTCGGTGAGGTGATATAGAAAGCCTTGCTCAGATGTATGAATGTCCAATATGGCCTATGAGATTGTAACGAGCACATGTCGCTATCGGCTGCAGGAGTAACGCGCCTCGGTGAGGTGATATAGAAAGCCTTGCTCAGATGTATGAATGTCCAATATGGCCTATGAGATTGCAACGAGCACATGTCGCTATCGGCTGCGGGAGTAACGCGTCTCGGTGAGGTGATATAGAAAGCCTTGCTCAGATGTATGAATGTCCAATATGGCCTATGAGATTGTAACGAGCACATGTCGCTATCGGCTGCAGGAGTAACGTGTCTCGGTGAGGTGATATAGAAAGCCTTGCTCAGATGTATGAATGTCCAATATGGCCTATGAGATTGGAACGAGCACATGTCGCTATCGGCTGCAGGAGTAACGCATCTCAGTGAGGTGATATAGAAAGCCTTGCTCAGATGTATGAATGTCCCATATGGCCTATGAGATTGTAACGAGCACATGTCGCTATCGGCTGCAGGAGTAACGTATCTCGGTGAGGTGATATAGAAAGCCTTGCTCAGATGTATGAATGTCCAATATGGCCTATGAGATTGGAACGAGCACATGTCGCTATCGGCTGCAGGAGTAACGCATCTCAGTGAGGTGATATAGAAAGCCTTGCTCAGATGTATGAATGTCCCATATGGCCTATGAGATTGTAACGAGCACATGTCGCTATCGGCTGCAGGAGTAACGTATCTCGGTGAGGTGATATAGAAAGCCTTGCTCAGATGTATGAATGTCCAATATGGCCTATGAGATTGTAACGAGCACATGTCGCTATCGGCTGCAGGAGTAACGTGTCTCGGTGAGGTGATATAGAATGCCTTGCTTGGATTCTATTTGTGAATGTCCAATATGGCCTATGAGATTGTAACGAGCACATGTCACTATCGGCTGCAGGAGTAACGCGTCTCGGTGAGGTAATATAGAAAGCCTTGCTCAGATGTATGAATGTCCAATATGGCCTATGAGATTGTAACGAGCACATGTCGCTATCGGCTGCAGGAGTAACGCGTCTCAGTGAGGTGATATAGAATGCCTTGCTCAGATGTATGAATGTCCAATATGGCCTATGAGATTGGAACGAGCACATGTCGCTGTCGGCTGCAGGAGTAACGTATCTCGGTGAGGTGATATAGAAAGCCTTGCTCAGATGTATGAATGTCCAATATGGCCGCTTAGATCGTAACGAGCACATGTCGCTGTCGGCTGCAGGAGTAACGCGTCTCGGTGAGGTGATATAGAAAGCCTTGCTCAGATGTATGAATGTCCAATATGGCCGCTGAGATTGTAACGAGCACATGTCGCTATCGGCTGCAGGAGTAACGCGTCTCGGTGAGGTGATATAGAATGCCTTGCTCAGATGTATGAATGTCCCATATGGCCTATGAGATTGTAACGAGCACATGTCGCTATCGGCTGCAGGAGTAACGTGTCTCGGTGAGGTGATATAGAAAGCCTTGCTCAGATGTATGAATGTCCCATATGGCCTATGAGATTGTAACGAGCACATGTCGCTGTCGGCTGCAGGAGTAACGTGTCTCGGTGAGGTAATATAGAAAGCCTTGCTCAGATGTATGAATGTCCAATATGGCCTATGAGATTGTAACGAGCACATGTCGCTATCGGCTGCAGGAGTAACGCGTCTCGGTGAGGTGATATAGAAAGCCTTGCTCAGATGTATGAATGTCCAATATGGCCTATGAGATTGTAACGAGCACATGTCGCTATCGGCTGCAGGAGTAACGCGTCTCGGTGAGGTGATATAGAAAGCCTTGCTCAGATGTATGAATGTCCAATATGGCCTATGAGATTGTAACGAGCACATGTCGCTGTCGGCTGCAGGAGTAACGCGTCTCAGTGAGGTGATATAGAAAGCCTTGCTCAGACGTATGAATGTCCAATATGGCCTATGAGATTGTAACGAGCACATGTCGCTGTCGGCTGCAGGAGTAACGCGTCTCGGTGAGGTGATGTGTGTTGTGGTGCAAGGTTGAACCTAATCATCATCAGTGCCATACGAGGAAATGGAACAAGCCATTATGAGGTATATTGTTGAGTAACCTTTCCAGCCGTGACTTATCTCGTGTTCTAGTACCAGCCTTCTTGCCACGGACAGCCAACACAGGCGCCAGGCGGCAAGACCAGAGACTAGATTGTATAGACCTATTCCATAAAGAAAACTGTAGCAATACAAATCGTTGTTTTCATTTTTGAATTGTTGTGACTTTTGAATCTTTCAACCGGAAGTTGCTTGAAAACCGGAAGTAAGGTCATTTTACTCTCATTTTTCTAGAATCCATTATTTTTAAGAATCATTTCACGACATAATTATTTATTTATTAATTAATTAATTTATTTATTCCTTCAACCCTCTTCCGAGGAAATCGGAATGGTTAGCAGTTTACAATTAGCAGTTTACGATTATCAGCTTACTAACTCATGAATGTGGCTTATAACATTACATGATATTGAGTAAATCCATTGATAATTAACAATAATGATAATGATAGTAATATTCAAAATGGTGATGATAATTGGATGAGCGAAGCGAAGACTCAATTACACTATACCGAAAAAAAAGTGTCTGTTTTTTTTTTTTTTTTTTTTTTTTTTTGTTTTTTTGTTCGCGCTCCACAGGTCAGACGAAAATTCAAAATCAGTTGAAACTTGGCACACACATAAACCCCTATCTGACTTGATGCTGTATAGTTTTGAGCCGTGATCGGTTGAACCACTTCTGAGAAAACTCATTCCAAAGTTTTCAAAAATCCCATTAGAATAACCCAGAGGAAAACATTCGTGAAAAATATTTCATCTGAGAGGATTCAAATTCTCAGGGAATTTAAATTTAATAATGATACACATTATTCCAAACTCTCACTTGAATCGGATCAGCCGTTTCGATGTAAAAAAATATATAATGTTATTTGTGTCAATTATTCAAAGCTATTAAGATACCTATTAAATCAAAGCAACAAGTGTCACCACTTGATTGTAAACGATTAAAACAAAGCCTTCTTTATTATTATATAAATTATTAATGGAAAATAAGATGGCAGTGATGTAATGGTTTGGATCTCAAGGTGTATATATATATAATAACCAATCCAAAGATAAGTTGATATGTTCCAGCTCATCCATCAACGCGGAAACACATAACGCGTTTGCCTAGTAATATTTGAATCAATATTTTAAATAATCCCGATAAATGAAAATAGGCTCTTCATCTTTTTACTCCAAATTTCAGGTGATGTCAGCTTTCAATAGCTGATGTTTGTTCAATTGTGAAGTTCAGGTTGGAAATACATTTCATTTTGAAATTGGTACTGATTGGGACTAACAGAAATTGTGACTTTTTCAATCAATTTCAATTCTTAAGATGATTACAGTTCTGCAATAATTCTACTTCTAATTTATTCTAATTTTAAGTTATTTTGAATATTGATTCAAATTTTTTAAATGAAGCCAGTGTCCATGAAATCCTCTACGGGGTAGAAAGTGTTCTTTCGAAGTTGATGACATCTCAAAACGTGGATGTTTAATATATGAAAGCAAACGAGAAAAATACATATTCCTGTGTTATTCAATTTCCAAAGGGCTGGTGGCCAGTTGACACGAGGCATTGCAATGCCACCTTTGGAATGTTAGCCTTCCAATGCTTCCGTGTGAATCAACAAAACATTGACATTGACGGGCTAAAAACTTTCAGTACTTGGTTCTAGAACCTAGCATTGGACTGCCAAGCTTTGGAACGTTGACCAATAGGAGATCAGTATTTCAGAGTCGATCGACCACGAGAATCGATTATCGATAACATCGTCAGCATCGTCAGCATCGTCACTGTCGCTTTCACTCATCTTTTAGGCCTAGGCTCATATAACTGATAACTATAATGATGATAATACTAATAAGTAATAATCAATCCAATAATAACTTATAATAACTAATAATCAATATATTAATAACTGATAATCTCTTCAAGCAACCCAGTTCTAACAAAACCTGACGCTAAGAGACGATATTATAGGTTATGTCAGAATTAAGTATCAACATATTTGGCGCAAAAATAACAGACTCCTATTGGTTTGTAATTCCACAGCCTGCGAAGTATTCAAGACATCACTCAAAACGTACAGAATACAAGCTGTGGCCTAAACTCCAATGCAGCATTGCAAGATTTGTGTGTGAATAGCAATAGCATTGACATTGGAACCCTAGCCTTCCAACACTAGCATTGCAAGACTTGTGTGTGAATAGCAATAGCATTGGCTTTGGAACCCTAGCCTTCCAACACTAGCATTGCAAGACTTGTGTGTGAATAGCAATAGCATTGGCTTTGGAACCCTAGCCTTCCAACTCTAGCATTGCAATGCCTCGTGTCAGCAGGCTATAGTGCTCCTCCAAACGTGCCGCCTAGACCCGGGCATCGTGGCCCCATGCATAAGCACGTGCCTGATATGCAGGTACACCTGCGGGTATGTTGGATCATTGCCCACCAACAGCTGGGATAAGTGGGGGTACGAATGGCCAGAGAGACGTGAGCTCTGAAGCGGTATTCGCATGGTCCGTCACGTGCCTGATATGCAGGTACACCTGCGGGTATGTTGGATCATTGCCCACCAACAGCTGGGATAAGTGGGGGTACGAATGGCCAGAGAGACGTGAGCTCTGAAGCGGTATTCGCATGGTCCGTCACGTGCCTGATATGCAGGCACACGTGCGGGTATGTTGGATCATTGCCCACCAACAGCTGGGATGAGTGGGGGTACGAATGACCAGAGAGACGCGAGCTCTGAAGCGGTATTCGCATGGAGAGATCCACCCTCGCCATCTCCTGCTATGTTCACGCACAAGAGTGAGTAGTGCATCTTACGTCGGGATGGTTTCAGGCTCTTTGATAACGTTCTGTCCTTGTCTGTCATTCAATCTGCCTCAAGATGATCCGTCAGTTGTTCTCATCGCATTGCTCGTAACCATGGACAACCGCCGCAATATACACTTTATCAATCATTGGATGAAGATTCTGCCACCACTGCTTTATCCGAAGCAAGAGCTGCGCATGCTCAGAGAGAGTGGGTGGTTCTGTTGGGCCTTGTTTCCGACGTGCGTCGATTTCACTCAAAAGATTGCGTGTCATGATCAAGCGTTCTCCGTCGTTATACTCGGCTCTACTCGGCTCTACTCGGCTCTACTCGGCTCTACTCGGCTCCACTCGGCTCCAACTCCACACGTAGTTATTGAAGCAACAAGTCAAATGAATATTATTCATCATACAACAATGGAACACGGTTTCAAATGACATTTTTGAGTGGCAATTATTTCTGTATACATATTTAATCATAGGCCTGTGCTCCAATACGCTTCACTGAGATGGGTGGATCAGTGGCTAGCACACTGAACCGTCATTCAGCAGACCGGGGTTCGATTCCCGCCATGGCCGACCATCCTGACAGTGGTTCCACGTAGCTTCCCTCTGTCGTTCAGGTCCCAATAAACCACGTGATGAGACTGGCTAGCTTCTCCAAGGGGCTGAGGCACGATCTAGTGAAGACATCATAACGACTCCCATACTGATAACATGGACCGTATTTGTGGTTTCTTGCGGTCAGTTCAGAGCCGAAGGTACCGAATGCCTGTCACGATTCAGCGGGCTCCCTTGTGAACTAGATAAGAGTGGCTACGGTACCCGTGGCATTGTTGAACTCACAAAACCTGTACTTTTCGTAAAAACGAATGCAACTGCCAACATAAAAATTATATTGAGTCGTGCAAGCATTGTTGTTTTATATAGTTCGATATAAAAGCGATAGTTGCGCTACAGGCAATCGGGACCCTGGACTCAGATTCTGACCCCGGAAATATTTCACTTTGAAGACGCGAGTCGGTACACCTTCTTTATGTTATGATGAAGTCTGTCCACTACAGATGAGCTATCTACCATGACAACATAACAGAGTCACGGTCTCGTCATGTTTCGTAGCCCAGCACGTGACGAGGGCTGCTGACAACAAAGCCACGTGACATGTTGCCATGAGCCAGGCTGTTGGAGCTAGCTAGCCACCCTTTCAGAGTGGCTCATTGGCCCCTCATCATCCTCCCATGATCCACCGACGCCAATAGATCCGTGCGTACAGCGGTCCGTCGTGTCGGACACACTCGCTATCGCCGCTCGCCTGTGACGTCACGCTAGCCGACCGTTCTGTATGATTACACGAGCCAAGCCATTGTTTATCACACGACGGGAGGGGGGAGGGGGGGGGGCTAATTACTGTGCAATTACTTCACTTGAGCTGTGTATCACAATGTTTTCTGCTATTTATACATTATCTACAAACCAGGGAAACGGCACACATGCGTTGCAGGATGAGCGATATGGGCATATGTATATAGAGAGCTATGTTCACACCTCGAGTATGTCACTACCTTCCTGTTCCTTTCAAAGCTCATTCCAATCGTTCCATTCATGATTCAGTCGGTTATACCATAGAGTAATGAAGTTCATCACTCTATGGTATAATAGCTTGTTGCTTGGATTCTTGACTAGCTCCGGCTGATGTGGAACATTGAATTACACTAGGCAAACGCGTTATGTTGCCGCGTTGATGGATGAGCTGGAACATATCAACTTATCTTTGGATTGGTTATTATATATATATATATACACCTTGAGATCCAAACCATTACATCACTGCCATCTTATTTTCCATTATTAATTTATATGATAATAAAGAAGGCTTTGTTTTAATCGTTCACAATCAAGTGGTGACACTTGTTGCTTTGATTTAATAGGTATCTTAATAGCTTTGAATAATTAACACAAATAACATTATATATTTTTTTACATCGAAACGGCTGATCCGATTTGAGTGAAAGTTCAGAATAATGTGTATCATTATCAGATTGAGATTCCCTGAGAATTTGAATTCTCTATGATGAAATATTTTTCACGAGTGTTTTCCTCTGGGTTATTCTAATGGGATTTTTGAAAACTTTGGAATGAGTTTTCTCAGAAGTGGTTCAACCGATCGCGCCTCAAAACTATACAGCATCAAGTCAAATAGGGGTTCATGTGTGTGCCAAGTCTCAACTGATTTTGAATTTTCCTCTGACCTGTGGAGCGCGAACAAAAAAACAAACAAACAGGCACTTTTTTTTCGGGTATGGTGAAATTGAGTCTTCGCTTCGCTCATACAATTATTTCCTCACCCAAACGACTCATCCACTCTATGTGATATTCGGTATCATTGTTAGGCCTGAAACGGTATTCCGTGAGAAGTCGAACCCACTCGGAGAAGATGTGTTTTCCACATTTGCTCCTTGAGGTTATTACGGTGAGTTTTTGAAACTTCGAGATGAGTTTTCTCAGGAAAATTGCAATCAATTGCGCCTCGAAAACACGCAGTTTATCGACTCAGATGGGACACGGTGTCGAGTCGGGTGATGACGCGTTGTGCCAAGTTTCAACTTTCTCGAGTAACTGATCCTTCGCTTCGCTCATCCAATTATTCGAATCGTTTCTCTGAAGACTTCAGATATAAGCCTCAAGATGTGCAAATACCTTCATTCCTCATTACATGTGTCGTCATATTTCACACGGCACCCCCCCCCCCCTCCCCCCCCCTCAAGAGAGAAGTCGGCAATCTCCCTTGTGATGCATGCGCAGCCTTGGTCGTGTCTGCGTACCCTGTGCGCAGTACCCCTTGCGCAGTACCCCTTGCGCAGTACCCCTTGCGCAGTACCCCGTGCGTAGTACCCTGTGCGCACGCCTATAAACGAGCCCTCCCTTGTGATGCATGCGCGGCCTTGATCGTGTCTGCGTACCCTGTGCGCAGTACCCCTTGCGCAGTACCCCTTGCGCAGTACCCCGTGCGTAGTACCCTGTGCGCAGTGATCTGTGCTCAGTAACCTGTGCGCAGTGCTCCGTGCGCACGTCTTTAGGCGAGCCATCCCTTGTGATGCATGCGCGGCCTTGATCGTGTCTGCGTACCCTGTGCGCAGTACCCCTTGCGCAGTACCCCTTGCGCAGTACCCCGTGCGTAGTACCCTGTGCGCAGTGATCTGTGCTCAGTAACCTGTGCGCAGTACCCTGTGCGCAATAACCCGTGCACACGACAATAAACGAGCCATCCCTTGTGATGCATGCGCGGCCTTGATCGTGTCTGCGTCCCCTGTGCGCAGTGCCGTGTGCATGCGCCCACGCCTGCGCTCTGCAGTTGTGTTTGCCACGCGCGGTGTCGGGGCCCAACTGCTGACGTCACAGATTGTAGAGCATCGACACTCGTCTGTTGGAACTGAATGAACTGTGTTGGTTAACTGGTGGTCATCTCCGCTTAAGAGGCCATGGGAGTCGCCTCACCAGAATAACGTGATCACAGGAACTATATCGACACTCCAACACTGATGCAACTCATGTTCAGCCGCACGCGAGTGACAATCGCGCTATACGGCATGATCAGTGACTACTTGCATCATCGTGAAGGTATACCAAACATCCGACTTTCCTCAGTATTAGAATGTCAACAGTTCCAAGCGGTCAAAGTGATCACGTTTCCTGGTAAATCGACTCCCGTGGCCTCTTAAGCTCATATCCGTTTCGCTGTCCGGCGCGATAACTCGGCACGTGACCCCTGCCAGATAGAGAGTGACCTTTGACCCGCGCGGAGCGATAGGTGTGACATGACCTCGTGCGTCACAGGTGGTCGGTGGTCCGCAAGTCGGTCTTCGAATGGAACTAGTTTTTGCCGATAGAACGTATCAGCTCATGTGACGGGAAAAACGGTATGAAAATGTGATCTATTTCTCATCAACGATGCTGTCCGAAGTTTTGACGGACGTCGCGTGAGAAAACCGTCAAGCGAGCTCACTTCATTCTTATATTGCCAGTGTTTGCGAGAACTCCGAAGTGGGTTTTCACAGACGTGGTGCAGCCGATCACGCCTCAGAACCTACAGTATCGAACCAGATGAGCACACTTCATTCTTATATTGCCAGTGTTTGCGAGAACTACGAAGTGGGTTTTCACAGACGTGGTGCAGCCGATCACGCCTCAGAACCTACAGTATCGAACCAGATGAGCACACTTCATTCTTATATTGCCAGTGTTTGCGAGAACTCCGAAGTGGGTTTTCACAGACGTGGTGCAGCCGATCACGCCTCAGAACCTACAGTATCGAACCAGATGAGCACACTTCATTCTTATATTGCCAGTGTTTGCGAGAACTCCGAAGTGGGTTTTCACAGACGTGGTGCAGCCGATCACGCCTCAGAACCTACAGTATCGAACCAGATGAGCACACTTCATTCTTATATTGCCAGTGTTTGCGAGAACTCCGAAGTGGGTTTTCACAGACGTGGTGCAGCCGATCACGCCTCAGAACCTACAGTATCGAACCAGATGAGCACACTTCATTCTTATATTGCCAGTGTTTGCGAGAACTCCGAAGTGGGTTTTCACAGACGTGGTGCAGCCGATCACGCCTCAGAACCTACAGTATCGAACCAGATGAGCACACTTCATTCTTATATTGCCAGTGTTTGCGAGAACTCCGAAGTGGGTTTTCACAGACGTGGTGCAGCCGATCACGCCTCAGAACCTACAGTATCGAACCAGATGAGCACACTTCTAGCTCAACCTGTGGAGCGCCCGAAGGAACATGTCCTCGAGCTAGGTTCCCATGACGTCACGTCCGTCAAGACTTGGGCCGACGGCAGCTTTCAACCAATCACAAGCAAGAGAATGCATCGGAGGGAGGGAACGATTATTCCCCGTCCAAGTAGAGCCCACTTGAACTTTTGACGTCCCTCACGGCATGGCAACGGACGATTTGCAGATGTCGTGTAGAGTACCAGCAGTCGAATGTAGGGTCGCATCATCGCATTTCCGTTTCATTTCGATATTACTGTTATAATCGCGAGTAAAATCACAGGCTGTTTTATATTTTGAGGTTATATAAACAATTATTCATTTTCAATGATTAGTTTTGATCCCGAAATGTTCATCGAGGCAATTAGAGAATATACCTGCCTAAGATGGTGTCATGTTGACTCGTTAATTTCGATGGTTGCCTTGGAAAAGTTCTAGTTTTTGCCGATAGAACGCATTACCTTATGTGACGGGAACAAAACGTTATGGGAACAATGCCGACCAATGTTTTGACGGACGTCACGTGGGAGAGTCGTTATGGGGACCTAGCTGACTCTTGTGGTACCGGTACGGTGACATTGAGTGTAGAGACTGGCTGTTATCACTGAGTGTTGTCAACAAGTGTGTGGTGCGTCTAGCCACTGGACGCCGAGGCTGGACTAATTATAGCCGGGTGTAGAGTCCACAGCGTGACCTCAGCGCATTGTTAATACGATTTGCAGACGTCCAGCCGCACATTCCTCACACGAGTCTTGTTCCAAGTCGCATTTCACTGGCATTTCAAACAAATATTTGCATTCACATGGAAAACAAAATACTAACTACAACTATCACATTCATTTCTTGATTGGTAGGCCCATAACAATAATTATTGCGATATCTTAAAAAAAAAATGAATATATATATTAGGCCTAAATATATATATATATATATATATATATATATATATATATATATATATATATACATATACATATATATATTCATATATATATATATATATATATATATATATATATATATATATATATATATATATATATATATATATATATATATATATATATGTATATATATATATATATATATAATAATAATAATAATAATAATAATAATCATTTATTCACAGTATACATTGTGGTATGTTATGTTTCGTCATTACAGTATAGTAAAACCATCTTATTTAACAGGATAAAATTCATTCATAGTATATGGTTCTTTATCTAAAAGATAACGTTTCACATCACGTTTAAAACAATTTACATTTTCCGTCATGCGGAGCTCTTTGGGTAATAAGTTAAAACACTTGACACCGTTAAAGTTCAGTCCAGTTTCAAATAAGGCACTTCGATGATGGACAACTACTGGAAGGTTTTTACCTCGAGTGTTGTGTGAATGATTAACATCTTTTTCAAAAATACTTAAATGAGAATGAACGAAGCAAACTAATTCCAAAATATAAATGGCTGTGACAGTTAAAATATTGAGCTTTTTGAACATTCCTCTACAACTCTCAAATCTATTCAGATTGGCCAATAGTCTTACAGCATACTTTTGAAGTATGAAAATTCTGTTGATGTCTTTCTTTGCAGCACCACCCCAAAACACAATACCATAACGTATGATAGATTCAAAGTTTGCCAGGTACATCATTCAATCCTAGTACCTTCTTCAGTGATCGAAGTTTGAATATAGTTTGTCTGAGTTTCGTACAGGTTATATTTATATGGGACGTCCATTTCAGGTGCTTGTCAATATTAAATCCTAGAAATTTAGTAAGATCGTTTACATCAAGACGAACATCCTTGTTGTATATCTCGGGTTCCCATTGTTTGATACCCGAAAAGTCAATAGCCACAGTTTTACTGTTGTTTACAGTCAGCTTATTATCGTGAAACCATGCATTTATACTGTGTACAGCAGCATTTACTCTTAACTGGATATCTCCTGGATCAGCACCATTTACTAGTATGCTCGTGTCGTCAGCATATTGAGTTAAGTGAATGTCTCTATCAGGGATGAATAGGTCGTTGATGTACATCAGGAACAGCAGTGGCCCCAGGATGGATCCCTGGGGTACTCCAATGTCCAGAAGTTTCCTGGAAGAAACTCCATTACTTCCATCGAAGGATACATGAGTGCATTGTGCACGTTGCGATAGATAAGACTCCATCCATTGAAGGGGAACACCACGAATGCCATAGAATTCGAGTTTGTCCAGTAGAATTTTATGCGTCACTGTATCGAAGGCCTTAGACAGGTCGAAATAAATACCAATTGAGTAAAGTTTTTCGTCTTTCGCTGTCAAGATCTTTTGAATTGTCTCGTACGCAGCTGTTACGGTATTTCTATCTTTCCTGAAACCATGTTGATGTTTGGACAATATATATATATATATATATATATATATATATATATATATATATATATATATATATATATATATATATATATATATATATATATATATATATATATATATATATATATATATATATAATATTATATATATATATATATATATATATATATATATATA
>OZ023328.1:1493748-1547010 GCA_964007535.1 Brachyptera risi | reverse complement strand
AAATTCGAAAAAATATTCCGTGTGAATGAATCCAAATGTGTATGGAATTTGACGTAACAATGATGAACACATTATTCCTAATTTGCACTCGGATCGGATCAGCCATTGTTGTTGTTGTTGTTGTATGTCTTTATTTGAATGATATTTGTATAATATAACTAGTCAAACGCGAAATATGCGTTGTAAGATGAGCGAGATATCTGAATGAGGTATAATAGTCCCACATTTGCTACTTTATCGACTCTGGTATTCTACACACTTTGTACTTCATTTAGTTGCTACTTTATCTTCTCTGGTATTCTACACACCTTGAATAATATAAAGAATATTTAATGCTTGGGCAAATATCGAATCTAGGAAGCAGTGAATCTTGGCTCATTTCCATATATTTGATGTATAAAAACAGTTATTTGAATTTTTTTCTTCGAAACGGCTGATTCGAATTGCTAACAAAATGCTGATTATGTTTATCATTTATGTTTGAACACTCGGAGAAAATTTTATTTTTTTCGGAGAGGTTTCATTTTTTAAAATTTCTCACCCAGCCTAATCTTATGGGGTATTTAAAAACTTTGACATGATATTTCTCAAAATCTAATCGACCGATTCATTCCAAAAACTATACAGTTCTGAGTTGTAAAAGTTGACCCGTACAAAAAAGTTCCATGTTGATCAGTCAACCCCTGCGACCTGTGCAGTGCTTACAAACAAAAAAAAAAAAAAAACACATACAAAGCACTATTAGAGTGGGACGGAGACTTCGCTACGCTCATCTAATAATATATGATATGGTACAATATAATAATATTTGTACAATGACAGTTCAACATAGGTGGGATTCACTACAGAAAGTAGAGATGGAAACAGAGATGGAAACAAATACAATGTGATTCCTTAGAGTCCTTACATCATCCTAGAGGTTTCCAAGCAACAGGTTTCCCCAGTTGAAACTTCAAAACGCTTGAAATGAGTGATGAATGAAACGGAAAGGCAGTGGCCTAACTGTTTGAAACTCGGGGTGCAACATTGCACGTGATATTCCTGACCTGCCATACATGGTGCCTTCACCTGCTTGCTGCATGTTCACGCTAGTCACAAGTGTAACTATAGCAACTTGGATGAATAAATTAATGAAAATGAAATTATATAGGCCAAGCTTCACGTTACATTTCTTATGAATATATGCCTTTATCGCTCATCCATCAACGCATGTGTTGCGTTTTCCTTGTGACTACACTGGTGACGACTGAGACGAGTGGTCGAGTGGTTGTAACACTGAACCGTTCAGGAGACCGGGGTTTGATTCCCGCCATGGTCGACCATCCTGACAGGTTTTTCGTGGTTTCCCTCTGTCGTTCAGGTCAATACTGGGATGGTTCCTTGGCAACAGGCCACGACCGACTCCTTCTCGGTATACAAAAACATCTAATTGAAATAACCTCGTATCCCATCATCCAATATATCATTCACCGACGCCAATATATCATTCACCAACGCCAATAGATCCTAGTCATCAGTAGAAAGCGTAATTAAAGCTATTCATCCATCAGAAATGAGGATGTCTACTTCTGACGAATTACTAGTTTTTGAGTCAACTAATACATGACCATTGACGGGAACTGATATTAAAAAGATTAAAAAAATTGGAATATTTTTCCTGTTTTTTCCCGCGTGCCGGCAAAATTACCGGAAATGCTCGCTAAATACGTGAATGCCGCAGAAATGATTGTAGAGTTTTGAAACTTGCCAAAGTTATTGTTAACACTATCGAGCATGTCATAAGATGACTAGAATTTCCATAAGTCTTGCCGTTCTATCGATACAGATTCAATTAGAATCGCATAAAATGTAGTGAAAATTCTCGGGCAACTAAATCGTTGATCGCAATGAAACAGTAAAACTTGACAACTATCCGATGACATGCTCACCAGTTTGAACAAACTTTGGCAAGTTTCAAAACTCTACAATCATTTTTGCGGCATTCACGTATTTAGCAAGCGTTTTTGATTATTTTGCAGCCACACGGGAAAAAACGGGAAAAACATTTTGAATAATTTTTCATCAGTTTAATATCAATTCCCTTCAATGGCTCTGCATCAGTCAACTCAGGATCCAGTTATTCGTCAAAAGTAGATATTCTGATTTGTTTAAGCCCGATCTGAATGCGATTAGCAGTGGCAGTGCGTGTCAGCGGTGCAGGCCCACAACACAGCGGGCTCGTGGTAACAAGGCTAGCTGATAACAATACTCCTCTCTCTCCGCGCGGCGCGGCCTGCGGAAACGGAAGTAGAGAGAGAGATAGTGTCTTCCTCCCACTCGCTCATTCATCTCCCGTGGACCATTCAGCGCCTGCGCACACCGACATGCAGTCGTCCATGTCCGATACCAACATGACGACTCGCATACTGATAACACGGACGGTATTTGTGGTTTCTTGCGGTCAATTCAGAGCCAGAGGTCCCGATTACCCGTCATGATTTAGCGGATTCCCTTGTAAACTAGATGTGGATAAGAGTGGCTACGGTACCGGTGGTATTGTTCAACTTACAAAATCCATAATATTCGTGCAAAACAAATGCAACTGCTAACAATAATTATATCGAGTCGTGCAAGCATTGTTGTTTTGAATAGTTCGATATGAGAGCGATCGTTGCGCTACAGGCAATCGGGACCCTGGACTCAGATTCTGACTCCGGAAATATTTCACTTCCAAGACCCGAACTGGGTCACCTTGTTTCTGTGATGATGCAACAGGTTGGTGTCATGAGCGTAAGAACCAGTAGCCGTGCCGTGCTTGTCAGCGCAACAGGTTGGTGTCATGAGCGTGAGAACCAGTAGCCGTGCCGTGCTTGTCAGCGCAACAGGTTGGTGTCATGAGCGTGAGAACCAGTAGCCGTGCCGTGCTTGTCAGCGCAACAGGTTGGTGTCATGAGCGTGAGAACCAGTAGCCGTGCCGTGTTTGTCAGCGCAACAGGTTGGTGTCATGAGCGTGAGAACCAGTAGCCGTGCCGTGTTTGTCAGCGCAACAGGTTGGTGTCATGAGCGTGAGAACCAGTAGCCGTGCCGTGTTTGTCAGCGCAACAGGTTGGTGTCATGAGCGTGAGAACCAGTAGCCGTGCCGTGTTTGTCAGCGCAACAGGTTGGTGTCATGAGCGTGAGAACCAGTAGCCGTGCCGTGTTTGTCAGCGCAACAGGTTGGTGTCATGAGCGTGAGAACCAGTAGCCGTGCCGTGTTTGTCAGCGCAACAGGTTGGTGTCATGAGCGTGAGAACCAGTAGCCGTGCCGTGCTTGTCAGCGCAACAGGTTGGTGTCATGAGCGTGAGAACCAGTAGCCGTGCCGTGCTTGTCAGCGCAACAGGTTGGTGTCATGCGCGTGAGAACCAGTAGCCGTGCCGTGCTTGTCAGCGCAACAGGTTGGTGTCATGAGCGTGAGAACCAGTAGCCGTGCCGTGTTTGTCAGCGCAACAGGTTGGTGTCATGAGCGTGAGAACCAGTAGCCGTGCCGTGTTTGTCAGCGCAACAGGTTGGTGTCATGAGCGTGAGAACCAGTAGCCGTGCCGTGCTTGTCAGCGCAACAGGTTGGTGTCATGAGCGTGAGAACCAGTAGCCGTGCCGTGCTTGTCAGCGCAACAGGTTGGTGTCATGAGCGTGAGAACCAGTAGCCGTGCCGTGCTTGTCAGCGCAACAGGTTGGTGTCATGAGCGTGAGAACCAGTAGCCGTGCCGTGCTTGTCAGCGCAACAGGTTGGTGTCATGAGCGTGAGAACCAGTAGCCGTGCCGTGCTTGTCAGCGCAACAGGTTGGTGTCATGAGCGTGAGAACCAGTAGCCGTGCCGTGCTTGTCAGCGCAACAGGTTGGTGTCATGAGCGTGAGAACCAGTAGCCGTGCCGTGCTTGTCAGCGCAACAGGTTGGTGTCATGAGCGTGAGAACCAGTAGCCGTGCCGTGCTTGTCAGCGCAACAGGTTGGTGTCATGAGCGTGAGAACCAGTAGCCGTGCCGTGTTTGTCAGCGCAACAGGTTGGTGTCATGAGCGTGAGAACCAGTAGCCGTGCCGTGTTTGTCAGCGCAACAGGTTGGTGTCATGAGCGTGAGAACCAGTAGCCGTGCCGTGCTTGTCAGCGCAACAGGTTGGTGTCATGAGCGTGAGAACCAGTAGCCGTGCCGTGCTTGTCAGCGCAACAGGTTGGTGTCATGAGCGTGAGAACCAGTAGCCGTGCCGTGCTTGTCAGCGCAACAGGTTGGTGTCATGAGCGTGAGAACCAGTAGCCGTGCCGTGTTTGTCAGCGCAACAGGTTGGTGTCATGAGCGTGAGAACCAGTAGCCGTGCCGTGCTTGTCAGCGCAACAGGTTGGTGTCATGAGCGTGAGAACCAGTAGCCGTGCCGTGCTTGTCAGCGCAACAGGTTGGTGTCATGAGCGTGAGAACCAGTAGCCGTGCCGTGCTTGTCAGCGCAACAGGTTGGTGTCATGAGCGTGAGAACCAGTAGCCGTGCCGTGCTTGTCAGCGCAACAGGTCGGTGTCATGAGCGTGAGAACCAGTAGCCGTGCCGTGTTTGTCAGCGCAACAGGTTGGTGTCATGAGCGTGAGAACCAGTAGCCGTGCCGTGCTTGTCAGCGCAACAGGTTGGTGTCATGAGCGTGAGAACCAGTAGCCGTGCCGTGCTTGTCAGCGCAACAGGTTGGTGTCATGAGCGTGAGAACCAGTAGCCGTGCCGTGCTTGTCAGCGCAACAGGTTGGTGTCATGAGCGTGAGAACCAGTAGCCGTGCCGTGTTTGTCAGCGCAACAGGTTGGTGTCATGAGCGTGAGAACCAGTAGCCGTGCCGTGCTTGTCAGCGCAACAGGTTGGTGTCATGAGCGTGAGAACCAGTAGCCGTGCCGTGCTTGTCAGCGCAACAGGTTGGTGTCATGAGCGTGAGAACCAGTAGCCGTGCCGTGCTTGTCAGCTCAACAGGTTGGTGTCATGAGCGTGAGAACCAGTAGCCGTGCCGTGTTTGTCAGCGCAACAGGTTGGTGTCATGAGCGTGAGAACCAGTAGCCGTGCCGTGTTTGTCAGCGCAACAGGTTGGTGTCATGAGCGTGAGAACCAGTAGCCGTGCCGTGCTTGTCAGCGCAACAGGTTGGTGTCATGAGCGTGAGAACCAGTAGCCGGGCCGTGTTTGTCAGCGCAACAGGTTGGTGTCATGAGCGTGAGAACCAGTAGCCGTGCCGTGCTTGTCAGCGCAACAGGTTGGTGTCATGAGCGTGAGAACCAGTAGCCGTGCCGTGCTTGTCAGCGCAACAGGTTGGTGTCATGAGCGTGATAACCAGTAGCCGGGCCGTGTTTGTCAGCGCAACAGGTTGGTGTCATGAGCGTGAGAACCAGTAGCCGTGCCGTGTTTGTCAGCGCAACAGGTTGGTGTCATGAGCGTGAGAACCAGTAGCCGTGCCGTGCTTGTCAGCGCAACAGGTTGGTGTCATGAGCGTGAGAACCAGTAGCCGTGCCGTGCTTGTCAGCGCAACAGGTTGGTGTCATGAGCGTGAGAACCAGTAGCCGTGCCGTGCTTGTCAGCGCAACAGGTTGGTGTCATGAGCGTGAGAACCAGTAGCCGTGCCGTGCTTGTCAGCGCAACAGGTTGGTGTCATGAGCGTGAGAACCAGTAGCCGGGCCGTGTTTGTCAGCGCAACAGGTTGGTGTCATGAGCGTGAGAACCAGTAGCCGTGCCGTGTTTGTCAGCGCAACAGGTTGGTGTCATGAGCGTGAGAACCAGTAGCCGTGCCGTGTTTGTCAGCGCAACAGGTTGGTGTCATGAGCGTGAGAACCAGTAGCCGTGCCGTGCTTGTCAGCGCAACAGGTTGGTGTCATGAGCGTGAGAACCAGTAGCCGTGCCGTGCTTGTCAGCGCAACAGGTTGGTGTCATGAGCGTGAGAACCAGTAGCCGTGCCGTGCTTGTCAGCGCAACAGGTTGGTGTCATGAGCGTGAGAACCAGTAGCCGTGCCGTGTTTGTCAGCGCAACAGGTTGGTGTCATGAGCGTGAGAACCAGTAGCCGTGCCGTGCTTGTCAGCGCAACAGGTTGGTGTCATGAGCGTGAGAACCAGTAGCCGTGCCGTGCTTGTCAGCGCAACAGGTTGGTGTCATGCGCGTGAGAACCAGTAGCCGTGCCGTGCTTGTCAGCGCAACAGGTTGGTGTCATGAGCGTGAGAACCAGTAGCCGTGCCGTGTTTGTCAGCGCAACAGGTTGGTGTCATGAGCGTGAGAACCAGTAGCCGTGCCGTGCTTGTCAGCGCAACAGGTTGGTGTCATGAGCGTGAGAACCAGTAGCCGTGCCGTGCTTGTCAGCGCAACAGGTTGGTGTCATGAGCGTGAGAACCAGTAGCCGTGCCGTGCTTGTCAGCGCAACAGGTTGGTGTCATGAGCGTGAGAACCAGTAGCCGTGCCGTGCTTGTCAGCGCAACAGGTTGGTGTCATGAGCGTGAGAACCAGTAGCCGTGCCGTGCTTGTCAGCGCAACAGGTTGGTGTCATGAGCGTGAGAACCAGTAGCCGTGCCGTGCTTGTCAGCGCAACAGGTTGGTGTCATGAGCGTGAGAACCAGTAGCCGTGCCGTGTTTGTCAGCGCAACAGGTTGGTGTCATGAGCGTGAGAACCAGTAGCCGTGCCGTGCTTGTCAGCGCAACAGGTTGGTGTCATGAGCGTGAGAACCAGTAGCCGTGCCGTGTTTGTCAGCGCAACAGGTTGGTGTCATGAGCGTGAGAACCAGTAGCCGTGCCGTGTTTGTCAGCGCAACAGGTTGGTGTCATGAGCGTGAGAACCAGTAGCCGTGCCGTGCTTGTCAGCGCAACAGGTTGGTGTCATGAGCGTGAGAACCAGTAGCCGTGCCGTGCTTGTCAGCGCAACAGGTTGGTGTCATGAGCGTGAGAACCAGTAGCCGTGCCGTGCTTGTCAGCGCAACAGGTTGGTGTCATGAGCGTGAGAACCAGTAGCCGTGCCGTGCTTGTCAGCGCAACAGGTTGGTGTCATGAGCGTGAGAACCAGTAGCCGTGCCGTGTTTGTCAGCGCAACAGGTTGGTGTCATGAGCGTGAGAACCAGTAGCCGTGCCGTGTTTGTCAGCGCAACAGGTTGGTGTCATGAGCGTGAGAACCAGTAGCCGTGCCGTGCTTGTCAGCGCAACAGGTTGGTGTCATGAGCGTGAGAACCAGTAGCCGTGCCGTGCTTGTCAGCGCAACAGGTTGGTGTCATGAGCGTGAGAACCAGTAGCCGTGCCGTGCTTGTCAGCGCAACAGGTTGGTGTCATGAGCGTGAGAACCAGTAGCCGTGCCGTGTTTGTCAGCGCAACAGGTTGGTGTCATGAGCGTGAGAACCAGTAGCCGTGCCGTGCTTGTCAGCGCAACAGGTTGGTGTCATGAGAGTGAGAACCAGTAGCCGTGCCGTGTTTGTCAGCGCAACAGGTGATAGCGCCGTGTTGTGGCTGCCACGGTGCGCAGTGGCAGTCTTGTCTGCAGCCGGGCAGAGGCTCGCCGGCACAGACCCGGGAGTCGCATGGAGTCTTCAGTCACGCTCATCGCGCCACACATCGAGAGCGCGCGGTCAGAGCTAGACGAGTGTTGATTCATTGGCTTGCTTGTCGGGCAGAGTTCAACTCGCCTCCATTGAGACTTATCTGCTGACATCTGTTGCTGTCGGTAGCCGCGTGTCCGTCGTCCGGGCCCCGGCCTCTTGGGCGTCAGGCCCACAAGGCCCCGGCCTCTTGGTCCATCAGGCCCACAAGGCCCCGTCCTATAGAACACGTTCACACTATACGAACGCCTAGAACATTCACAGTGGGGAGAAAAGCTTGAGTCTTCTTATTATTATTATCTTTCCTCTTCACAATTTCTCTCTGCTCTCTTTCTCCTTGATTAATATCATTGGTTCTCTCGACTGACATTGTACCATCATGGCTGACTATATGTGTGAGTTTCACAATATCAGACTGGAAGGTCTGACGGAAACCATGGAAACCATCAGTCAAGTTGAGAAACTGTTCTAGTTGTTGCAAAACAACTTCCTAATAATACTTGGCAAGAATACGTGAGACTTGATCGTAAGATCGCCTTGTGGTGCCCCGTCCAAACGATCCTACTTTTCATCCATAGCCCTAATGGGAACAATGATTTTGTATCAAGTTTCGATGTTATTAAAAAAAAATAGACTTCTTCTTGGAGCAAAGGCTGTTATCCACACGTTTGTCATCTCTTTCTTCAAATCATACATTATATCAGAATAATAGTCGTCACATATACTCCACAGCCATCTCTTCGACGCGTTTCTCAATCAACTTCAAACCTGACTCTAATTATTTCTCATCATTATATTATTAATAATCAGCTTTTTGATTTGATTGCCCGAATTTACTCTCTCTTACTTTCGGCAATTATAATAATTCCAGATTGATAACAAGCTGGCCCCTCAGCCGTCTAGTTCCTGCCTCACGAGGGTGTTGTGAGGTGGTGAGGGCGTTCAACACGTGACCCAAACCCAAGTCGGCCACATGGCATCGTCGTCCCAACCCATTTCCATTTCCATTTCCATAGTATGGACGGTATTTGTAGTTTCTTACGGTCAGTGCAGAACCAAAGGTCTCGATCGCCTGTCACGATCTAGCGGATTCCCTCATGAACTAGATGTATAGATGAGAGTGGCTACGGTACCGGTGGCATTGTTCAACTCACAAAATCCATCATTCTCGTGAAAGACAAATGCAACTACCAACATGGTGATTGTACTGAGCCGTGTTTATAGCATTGCTGTTTCACATAGTTCGGTATGAGAGCGACAGTTGCGCTGCAGGCAATCGGGACGATGGCCTCGGGAACTGTCCCCGGAAGAGCCGAGCTGGCTGATGTGCGTGGTCCATGCAGCCTCAGCTCCAGCCAGTGATGACGCACGCAGATGCCTGCAATGTGGCGCGCGCTGATTGGCTGCCAGCGACACGATTAAACTATAATCTGAAACAATTTAATCATTGTGTTCGATTGTTCTGGTGACTGGTGACGTCAGAGGTGACAAACAAATCAATTGGCTTGACGGCAGCACGTGCGGCTGGCTGCGCTAACCACTCGACAACTGCTCGGCCACAAATCCCAGGGGAATCTACAGGAACAAGTCTGGACTCGAGAGGGAACCGACGTATAGCGGGCAAATCAAAATTACAATTCTGAATTTTGAAACGAATTTTATATTCTGTTCATTCGATAATTTTTCGGACCATATTTAGATCAATGTATGTATATTGGGTTTGATAACGCACTATAAAGATGTGGTGATCTATTGGCGTCGGTGAATGATGTGTGAGATAATGATGAGTCAAGGTGAAAGGTTACATTCTATCAGTATGTGTTTTTGGATAGTGGGAAGGAGTCGGTCGTGGCCTGTTGTTGAAGAACTGAACCAGTATTGACCTGAACGACAAAGGGAAACCACGATGCACCCCTGTCAGGATGGTCGACCATGGCGAAAATCGGAACCCCGGTCTCCTGAATGACGGTTCAGTGTGTTAACCACTCGAATCAGTACATCCCGGGGGAATGTGTGTCAGTGTTATATCAACATTCCGTGAAAATTTGGACGTATTCGAAAAAAATATTTTTCCAGATTTTCTCCTTTGGGCTATTCTTTTTTTATTCTTCTCAGAAATGGGTTTCCTCAGAAGTGATGAGCAACCTGATTATCGCGCCGCGAAACTGTACCGAATTAGATAAGGACACTCGTGTATGCCAAGTTTCAACTCAATTTTCGTTTTCGTTTGACCTGTGAAGCGCGATCAAGATATTGACCTGATGTCCTAGTGATGGCAATGCAGGAGGCAGCGGTCCCTATAACAGAACTCTCTCATCAGTCCTCTAGGGCCGTATCAAGATATTGACCTGATGTCCTAGTGATGGCAATGCAGGAGGCAGCGGTCACTATAACAGAACTCTCTCATCAGTCCTCTAGGGCCGTATCAAGATATTGACCTGATGTCCTAGTGATGGCAATGCAGGAGGCAGCGGTCACTATAACAGAACTCTCTCATCAGTCCTCTAGGGCCGTATCAAGATATTGACCTGATGTCCTAGTGATGGCAATGCAGGAGGCAGCGGTCACTATAACAGAACTCTCTCATCAGTCCTCAAGGGCCGTATCAAGATATGTTCCGCCCCAGGACTCGGAACTTCTTGGGAAGAATAGTGGCCTTAAGAACCATCCCAAGCGTCAGATTTGACTACAGAGGGAAATCGCGAAAAAAAAAAACAGATTTGGACGCCGGCGAGGATCGTTCTATGCATCTCCTATAGTGATGGGCAAATTCCAAGAATTTATAATTTTTGAAATCTTCCCGAATTGGAAATTTCCAGGGAATATTTAGTTTCTGCTTGTTATACACTCAATAGCTCTATGGAATCAAAATACGAGAAACGCTGACAAAAATGAATACGAAACTACAAATAATCTTTTATTTTTTGTTGGCCCAGGCGTTTATTGATCAGGACATTTTGAGAGTGGACAATAGACTTTGGAATGATTATTCATCATCGTTATCGTCCACTCCCAAGCTGTGACCATATATCTGCTCTTCTCTGCTCACGTTGCTTGGGTTCCTGCTCTCCACACAACCCAGCTCTGGAATAACCTCAGAAACAGCCCAATTGGCAGTGTCCGCCCCCATGACGTCAGCAATCATACCGTCCAATCAACAGGGCAGTTAATGATATGATCCAACTGGCTGACAAGTAGAGACACGCCCTTTCTGACTCGTCAATTATCTCCTGATCTTGAGATTATAGCTAGGCCCATGGTTCCACAGCCTTGCAATGTGCAAGCATGGTGTGATGGTTACTTTCAGAACCGCGGTCTTACTTATCAGTGCTGGCTACTTGTTGGATTGATAACAAAAATACGTAGAGAGGCACAAATATGCATTCATTTGAATACGGAGAATATTCCCGCCAGCGAGGGAGTATTCCCCGGGGAATATTTCCTTGTTCCCGTCACTAATCTCCTGTGACATTTGTATCCATCAGTGTTTGAACATGTTGGAACTGCATGTCGTTGCGATTGTTTAAATGTCGTGTTGAGCCTTGTGTGCAAGCAGCTGATGGTGGCAATGCCAACTGTTGAGGCCAGGGCTCGGGGCAGGGTGGCACTTCGAACCATCGAAACACCAGTCGTTCGAAATCCCATATCTTTTTTAAACCATGTCATCGAAATCCCATATCTTCCAAAAACCATGTCATCGAAATCCCATATCTTCCAAAAACCATGTCATCGAAATCCCTCATCTTCCAAAATCATGGTCATCGAAATCCCATATCTTCCAAAAACCATGTCATCGAAATCCCATATCTTCCAAAAACCATGTCATCGAAATCCCATATCTTCCAAAAACCATGTCATCGAAATCCCATATCTTCCAAAAACCATGTCATCGAAATCCCTCATCTTCCAAAATCATGGTCATCGAAATCCCATATCTTCCAAAAACCATGTCATCGAAATCCCTCATCTTCCAAAACCATGTCATCGAAATCCCATATCTTCCAAAAACCATGTCATCGAAATCCCTATCTTCCAAAAACCATGTCATCGAGATCCCATATCTTCCAAAAACCATGTCATCAAAATCCCTTATCTTCCAAAAACCATGTCATCGAAATCCCATATCTTTTTTAAACAATGTCATCGAAATCCCTCATCTTCCAAAATCATGGTCATCGAAATCCCTTATCTTCCAAAAACCATGTCATCGAAATCCCTTATCTTCCAAAAAACATGTCATCGAAATCCCTTATCTTCCAAAAACCATGTCATCGAATTCCCATATCTTTTTTAAACAATGTCATCGAAATCCCTTATCTTCCAAAAACCATGTCATCGAAATCCCATATATTTTTTAAACAATGTCATCGAAATCCCATATCTTCCAAAAACCATGTCATCGAAATCCCTTATCTTCCAAAAACCATGTCATCGAAATCCCATATCTTTCAAAAACCATGTCATCGAAATCCCTTATCTTCCAAAAACCATATCATCGAAATCCCATATCTTTTTTAAACAATGTCATCGAAATCCCATATCTTCCAAAAACCATGTCATCGAAATCCCTTTTCTTCCAAAAACCATGTCATCGAAATCCCTTATCTTCCAAAAACCATGTCATCGAAATCCCATATCTTTTTTAAACCATGTCATCGAAATCCCATATCTTCCAAAAACCATGTCATCGAAATTCCTTATCTTCCAAAAACCATGTCATCGAAATCCCATATCTTCCAAAAACCATGTCATCGAAATCCCTTATCTTCCAAAAACCATGTCATCGAAATCCCATATCTTCTTTTAATCATGGCATCGAAATCCCATATCTTCTTTTAATCATGGCATCGAAATCCCATATCCTCGACAGTTCCAACACTCGAGTTTTCCGGAGTTAAACGGCATGTCGCTGGTATCTGTCAGTCGGATCCCCAGCATCCCGCCGCTGTACCACCCGTTCATTGACTCTCCGCCACCAGTGAGTGACCTTCCCGCGTTCGGGCACCTTCGGCCAAGTCCGCCTGGTCGCCGACTCGCTCCGACTCCGACCGTGGCAGCGAGCGAGCCGCGCGTACCACGTCCACACTTCAGTCAGTTGCCAGGTCTCGCGTCTGTCGGTCTGTCGGTCGGTCGTGCTCTAGTGCCAGTGTAACAGCTAGTGTCAGTACCAGTGCAGGAATACTAGACGCCTGTGGATATACGACTTGCCTGCGAACTGTGCTCCAATCTGTCAGAATCTCAGCTCAAACGTAAGAACAGCTCATTCTCAGCGGGCCAGTATTTGTTCGGGTGTTGCTTTGGGGCTTGATCGCATTTGTCGCTGTCACAATTCAACATGCAAACGAAGGAAGCTTCTCGCGTCGCTTGTTGTTTGGTGACAGCGTCAAATCACGGCCTTGTTTAGCGTGATCTGTGTCCTCTTCTGTGAGTGTATCTATAACTGCTGTCAACGTGATGGCTAACCTTGTAAGTACCACCCCTCGTCTGTCACCCATTATCTCGCGCCGCCCCCGTGCCTTCGTCTGTCGACCATTCTCTCGCGCCGCCCCCGTACCTTGGTCTGTCGACCATTCTCTCGCGCCGCCCCCGTGCCTTGGTCTGTCGACCATTCTCTCGCGCCGCCTCCGTACCTTGGTCTGTCGACCATTCTCTCGCGCCGCCCCCGTGCCTTCGTCTGTCACCCATTCTCTCGCGCCGCCCCCGTACCTTGGTCTGTCGACCATTCTCTTGCGCCGCCCCCGTGCCTTCGTCTGTCGACCATTCTCTCGCGCCGCCTCCGTACCTTGGTCTGTCGACCATTCTCTCGCGCCGCCCCCGTACCTTGGTCTGTCGACCATTCTCTCGCGCCGCCCCCGTGCCTTCGTCTGTCGGCCATTCTCTCGCGCCGCCCCCGTGCCTTCGTCTGTCGACCATTCTCTCGCGCCGCCCCCGTGCCTTGGTCTGTCGGCCATTCTCTCGCGCCGCCCCCGTGCCTTCGTCTGTCACCCATTCTCTCGCGCCGCCCCCGTGCCTTCGTCTGTCGACCATTCTCTCGCGCCGCCCCCGTGCCTTGGTCTGTCGACCATTCTCTCGCGCCGCCCCCGTGCCTTCGTCTGTCACCCATTCTCTCGCGCCGCCCCCGTGCCTTCGTCTGTCGACCATTCTCTCGCGCCGCCCCCGTGCCTTGGTCTGTCGGCCATTCTCTCGCGCCGCCCCCGTACCTTGGTCTGTCGACCATTCTCTCGCGCCGCCCCCGTGCCTTCGTCTGTCGGCCATTCTCTCGCGCCGCCCCCGTGCCTTCGTCTGTCGACCATTCTCTCGCGCCGCCTCCGTACCTTGGTCTGTCACCCATTCTCTCGCGCCGCCCCCGTGCCTTCGTCTGTCGACCATTCTCTCGCGCCGCCCCCGTGCCTTCGTCTGTCGGCCATTCTCTCGCGCCGCCTCCGTACCTTGGTCTGTCACCCATTCTCTCGCGCCGCCCCCGTGCCTTGGTCTGTCGACCATTCTCTCGCGCCGCCCCCGTGCCCTCGTCTGTCGACCATTCTCTCGCGCCGCCCCCGTACCTTGGTCTGTCGACCATTCTCTCGCGCCGCCTCCGTACCTTGGTCTGTCGACCATTCTCTCGCGCCGCCCCCGTACCCGTCACCCATTCTCTCGCGCCGCCCCCGTGCCTTCGTCTGCCGACCATTCTCTTGCGCCGCCCCCGTACCTTGGTCTGTCGACCATTCTCTCGCGCCGCCCCCGTACCCGTCACCCATTCTCTCGCGCCGCCCCCGTGCCTTCGTCTGCCGACCATTCTCTTGCGCCGCCCCCGTACCTTGGTCTGTCGACCATTCTCTCGCGCCGCCCCCGTACCCGTCACCCATTCTCTCGCGCCGCCCCCGTGCCTTCGTCTGTCGGCCATTCTCTCGCGCCGCCTCCGTACCTTGGTCTGTCACCCATTCTCTCGCGCCGCCCCCGTGCCTTGGTCTGTCGACCATTCTCTCGCGCCGCCCCCGTGCCCTCGTCTGTCGACCATTCTCTCGCGCCGCCCCCGTACCTTGGTCTGTCGACCATTCTCTCGCGCCGCCTCCGTACCTTGGTCTGTCGACCATTCTCTCGCGCCGCCCCCGTACCTTGGTCTGCCGACCATTCTCTTGCGCCGCCCCCGTACCTTGGTCTGTCGACCATTCTCTCGCGCCGCCCCCGTACCCGTCACCCATTCTCTCGCGCCGCCCCCGTGCCTTCGTCTGCCGACCATTCTCTTGCGCCGCCCCCGTACCTTGGTCTGTCGACCATTCTCTCGCGCCGCCCCCGTACCCGTCACCCATTCTCTCGCGCCGCCTCCGTGCCTTCGTCTGTCGACCATTCTCTCGCGCCGCCCCCGTACCCGTCACTCATTCTCTCGCGCCGCCTCCGCCGTCTTCTGTCACCCGTTCTCTCGCGCCGCCCCCGTTCCCGCCCCTCGACCGCGCACCGCTGCCTGCCGCTGCCCGCCACTGCCCGTCAGCGCGGACCTGTTGCTTGTCAGTCTCGCTGAGCCACCGTGGCTGACTCACAACGCGCTGCGATGATAACGGAGATCTATTGGCGGCGGATCTATTGGGACTGGTGCGATGGCGAGATGAGGCCCTCACCTCCCGCACCACGTGAGGCAGCACTGAGCTAGCAGTGCCGGTGTCACGTGGCTTGCATGGGGTGATACGCGCTGCAATCGACGTGATCGGTAGCTCAGTCAGCTGAGGCACAGCTGGGCGTGGGTTCGAGTCCCGCACAAGGCATGGGTTTGTAAACGAC
Organism: Brachyptera risi; assembly: GCA_964007535.1. NCBI lineage: Eukaryota > Metazoa > Arthropoda > Insecta > Plecoptera > Taeniopterygidae > Brachyptera > Brachyptera risi. The sequence continues at coordinate 1,531,717 of OZ023328.1, read as the reverse complement.
CTTTCACTTATCATCACTTCATAGTATCATAATCACCTGCTCATTCGTACCCCCGTATAACCTGGCTGTTGGTGGGGTCGTTAAGCTCATTCGTACCCCCGTATAACCTGGCTGTTGGTGGGGTCGTTAAGCTCATTCGTACCCCCGTATAACCTGGCTGTTGGTGGGGTCGTTAAGCAAACAGTGATCGTCAGAAGAGGATGACAAGATGACGTAGCTGTCGACGTGCCTCTAAACCCTAACATTCATTAATTAAATTCCAAAATGATTTTATGCCCCATAATTGGGCGAAGCGAAGACTCAATTTCACCACACTCGATAAAGAAGTGTTTTTGTCGCGCTCCACAATTCGAACGAAAATTCAAAATCAGTTGAAACTTGGCACACACAAGTGTCCTCATCGAATTCGATGCTGTATAGTTTTGAGCCGCAATCGGTTGAACCACTTCTCAGAAAACTCATTTTGAAGTTTTCAAAAATCCCATTAAGCTGGGTTCCCATAACGATTTTTTCACGTGACGTCCGTTGAAACATCGGACGGCATCATGATGAAAAATAGATCGTGTTCCCATGCCGTTTTTCTCACGTCACTTCAAGTATACATTCTACCGGCAAAGACTTCAACTTTTTGAGTATAACAATCAAATTTAAAAGGTCGAATATTGGGTCGAACAGATCACGGCCTTCGCGAGTTCTAAAAATATCCAAATCGTGCCGTGCCGTGCCGTGACGGACGTGAAAATGTTGGAGTTGGCTCTACTTGGACGGCGAAAAATCGTTGCCTCTCTCCGTTGTTTTTTCTTGCGCGTGATTGGTGGAAAGTTGACGTCGGCCGATGTTTCAACGGACGTCACGTGAAAAAATCGTTATGAGAACCTAGCTTTAGTATAACCTGAGGAAAAAAATCGTTATGGGAACCTAGCTTTAGTATAACCTGAGGAAAAAAATCGTTAAATTATTTCCTTCGAGAGAATTCAAATTCTCAGGGAATTTCAATTCAATAATGATACACATTATTCCGAACTTTCACTCATATCGGATCAGCCGTTTTGATGTAAAAAAATACATAAATAATTTTTGTAATTTAATCCAAGCAACATGTGTCACCAATTAATTGGAAACGATTGAAACAAAGCCTTCTTCATCATCATAGAAATTAATTAGTAAATAGGATGGCAGTGACGTAATTGTTTGAATCTCAAGGAGGATATCAGAAGATAAGTTGATATGTTCCAGCTCATCCATCAACGCGGCAACACATAACGCGTTTTCCTGGATTGATTTGACATTCTATTTCTGTGAATGCCATCAGTCTTGAATGAATCCACGCGTGTTATCTTAAAAGTGATTGAAATCACACAGATAGAAGGTATAATATTTATTGTGTAGCGTGGAATTATCTCGAGAGCCTATACTGTCTCTAGCCCCCCTTGACTGCCCGCGCCGCGAGGTGTCCCACCCGACGTCCGTGCGGGGCCAGTCCGCCGCTGGACACCGACATCCTCCTCGTGCAGTTGAGGCTCGAACCACCCGCGCGCTAGTGGTGTGGAGTTATCTCGAGAGCCTACACTGTCTCTAGCCCCCCTTGACTGCCCGCGCCGCGAGGTGTCCCACCCGACGTCCGTGCGGGGCCAGTCCGCCGCTGGACACCGACATCCTCCTCGTGCAGTTGAGGCTCGAACCACCCGCGCGCTAGTGGTGTGGAGTTATCTCGAGAGCCTACACTGTCTCTAGCCCCCCTTGACTGCCCGCGCCGCGAGGTGTCCCACCCGACGTCCGTGCGGGGCCAGTCCGCCGCTGGACACCGACATCCTCCTCGTGCAGTTGAGGCTCGAACCACCCGCGCGCTAGTGGTGTGGAGTTATCTCGAGAGCCTACACTGTCTCTAGCCCCCCTTGACTGCCCGCGCCGCGAGGTGTCCCACCCGACGTCCGTGCGGGGCCAGTCCGCCGCTGGACACCGACATCCTCCTCGTGCAGTGGAGGCTCGAACCACCCGCGCGCTAGTGGTGTGGAGTTATCTCGAGAGCCTATACTGTCTCTAGCCCCCCTTGAAGGCCCGCGCCGCGAGGTGTCCCACCCGACGTCCGTGCGGGGCCAGTCCGCCGCTGGACACCGACATCCTCCTCGTGCAGTGGAGGCTCGAACCACCCGTGCGCTAGCGGTGTAGGATAGGGGGGACGGTCGCTCGGAACCTGCATAGGGCCTGCCCAAGTGATAAGGACCATCTCATAGAAAGCAAACATTCGTTTTTATCAATTATTGCTGTAGCAATGTTTTGATTCGAGAGATGATCTATGAACCCTGACGGTATATGTTCCACGCACTGCACTGATGACTGAGATATATTGGCGTCGGTGGATGATGTATGGGATGATTCCCTGACGGTATATGTTCCACGCACTGCACTGATGACTGAGATCTATTGGCGTCGGTGGATGATGTATGGGATGATTCCCTGACGGTATATGTTCCACGCACTGCACTGATGACTGAGATCTATTGGCGTCAGTGGATGATGTATGGGGTGATTCCCTGACGGTATGTCCCATGCACTGCACTGATGACTGAGATCTATTGGCGTCGGTGGATGATGTATGGGATGATTCCCTGACGGTATGTCCCACGCACTGCACTGATGACTGAGATCTATTGGCGTCAGTGGCTGATGTATGGGATGATTCCCTGACGGTATGTCCCATGCACTGCACTGATGACTGAGATCTATTGGCGTCGGTGGATGATGTATGGGATGATTCCCTGACGGTATGTCCCACGCACTGCACTGATGACTGAGATCTATTGGCGTCAGTGGCTGATGTATGGGATGATTCCCTGACGGTATGTCCCATGCACTGCACTGATGTCTGAGATCTATTGGCGTCGGTGGATGATGTATGGGATGATTCCCTGACGGTATGTCCCATGCACTGCACTGATGTCTGAGATCTATTGGCGTCGGTGGATGATGTATGGGATGATTCCCTGACGGTATGTCCCATGCACTGCACTGATGACTGAGATCTATTGGCGTCGGTGGATGATGTATGGGATGATTCCCTGACGGTATGTCCCATGCACTGCACTGATGACTGAGATCTATTGGCGTCGGTGGATGATGTATGGGATGATTCGAGAGGTGATCTATGAACCCTGACGGTATATGTTCCACGCACTGCACTGATGACTGAGATCTATTGGCGTCAGTGGATGATGTATGGGATGATTCAAGAGGTGATCTATGAACCCTGACGGTATGTCCCATGCACTGCACTGATGACTGAGATCTATTGGCGTCAGTGGATGATGTATGGGATGATTCAAGAGGTGATCTATGAACCCTGACGGTATGTCCCATGCACTGCACTGATGACTGAGATCTATTGGCGTCAGTGGATGATGTATGGGATGATTCCCTGACGGTATGTCCCATGCACTGCACTGATGACTGAGATCTATTGGCGTCGGTGAATGATGTATGGGATGATTCCCTGACGGTATGTCCCATGCACTGCACTGATGACTGAGATCTATTGGCGTCAGTGGATGATGTATGGGATGATTCCCTGACGGTATGTCCCACGCACTGCACTGATGACTGAGATCTATTGGCGTCAGTGGATGATGTATGGGATGTTTCCCTGACGGTATATGTCCCATGCACTGCACTGATGACTGAGATCTATTGGCGTCAGTGGATGATGTATGGGATGATTCCCTGACGGTATGTCCCATGCACTGCACTGATGACTGAGATCTATTGGCGTCAGTGGATGATGTATGGGATGATTCCCTGACGGTATGTCCCACGCACTGCACTGATGACTGAGATCTATTGGCGTCAGTGGATGATGTATGGGATGATTCCCTGACGGTATGTCCCACGCACTGCACTGATGACTGAGATCTATTGGCGTCAGTGGATGATGTATGGGATGATTCAAGAGGTGATCTATGAACCCTGACGGTATGTCCCATGCACTGCACTGATGACTGAGATCTATTGGCGTCAGTGGATGATGTATGCGATGATTCCCTGACGGTATGTCCCATGCACTGCACTGATGACTGAGATATATTGGCGTCAGTGGATGATGTATGGGATGTTTCCCTGACGGTATGTCCCATGCACTGCACTGATGACTGAGATCTATTGGCGTCGGTGAATGATGTATGGGATGATTCCCTGACGGTATGTCCCATGCACTGCACTGATGACTGAGATCTATTGGCGTCAGTGGATGATGTATGGGATGATTCCCTGACGGTATGTCCCATGCACTGCACTGATGACTGAGATATATTGGCGTCAGTGGATGATGTATGGGATGATTCCCTGACGGTATGTCCCACGCACTGCACTGATGACTGAGATCTATTGGCGTCAGTGGATGATGTATGGGATGATTCCCTGACGGTATGTCCCACGCACTGCACTGATGACTGAGATCTATTGGCGTCAGTGGATGATGTATGGGATGATTCAAGAGGTGATCTATGAACCCTGACGGTATGTCCCATGCACTGCACTGATGACTGAGATCTATTGGCGTCAGTGGATGATGTATGGGATGATTCCCTGACGGTATGTCCCATGCACTGCACTGATGACTGAGATCTATTGGCGTCAGTGGATGATGTATGGGATGTTTCCCTGACGGTATGTCCCATGCACTGCACTGATGACTGAGATCTATTGGCGTCGGTGAATGATGTATGGGATGATTCCCTGACGGTATGTCCCATGCACTGCACTGATAACTGAGATCTATTGGCGTCAGTGGATGATGTATGGGATGATTCCCTGACGGTATGTCCCACGCACTGCACTGATGACTGAGATATATTGGCGTCAGTGGATGATGTATGGGATGTTTCCCTGACGGTATATGTCCCATGCACTGCACTGATGACTGAGATCTATTGGCGTCAGTGGATGATGTATGGGATGATTCCCTGACGGTATGTCCCATGCACTGCACTGATGACTGAGATCTATTGGCGTCAGTGGATGATGTATGGGATGATTCCCTGACGGTATGTCCCACGCACTGCACTGATGACTGAGATCTATTGGCGTCAGTGGATGATGTATGGGATGATTCAAGAGGTGATCTATGAACCCTGATGGTATGTCCCATGCACTGCACTGATGACTGAGATCTATTGGCGTCAGTGGATGATGTATGGGATGATTCCCTGACGGTATGTCCCATGCACTGCACTGATGACTGAGATCTATTGGCGTCAGTGGATGATGTATGGGATGTTTCCCTGACGGTATGTCCCATGCACTGCACTGATGACTGAGATCTATTGGCGTCAGTGGATGATGTATGGGATGTTTCCCTGACGGTATGTCCCATGCACTGCACTGATGACTGAGATCTATTGGCGTCGGTGAATGATGTATGGGATGATTTCCTGACGGTATGTCCCATGCACTGCACTGATGACTGAGATCTATTGGCGTCAGTGGATGATGTATGGGATGATTCCCTGACGGTATGTCCCATGCACTGCACTGATGACTGAGATCTATTGGCGTCAGTGGATGATGTATGGGATGATTCCCTGACGGTATGTCCCATGCACTGCACTGATGACTGAGATCTATTGGCGTCAGTGGATGATGTATGGGATGATTCGAGAGGTGATCTATGAGCCCTGACGGTATATGTTCCACGCACTGCACTGATGACTGAGATATATTGGCGTCGGTGGATGATGTATGGGATGATTCAAGAGGTGATCTATGAACCCTGACGGTATATGTCCCATGCACTGCACTGATGACAGATCTATTGGCGTCAGTGGATGATGTATGGGATGATTCAAGAGGTGATCTATGAACCCTGACGGTATATGTCCCATGCACTGCACTGATGACAGATCTATTGGCGTCAGTGGATGATGTATGGGATGATTCAAGAGGTGATCTATGAACCCTGACGGTATGTCCCATGCACTGCACTGATGACAGATCTATTGGCGTCAGTGGATGATGTATGGGATGATTCCCTGACGGTATGTCCCATGCACTGCACTGATGACTGAGATCTATTGGCGTCGGTGAATGATGTATGGGATGATTCAAGAGGTGATCTATGAACCCTGACGGTATATGTTCCACTCACTGCACTGATGACTGAGATCTATTGGCGTCGGTGGATGATGTATGGGATGATTCAAGAGGTGATCTATGAACCCTGACGGTATGTCCCATGCACTGCACTGATGACAGATCTATTGGCGTCAGTGGATGATGTATGGGATGATTCCCTGACGGTATGTTCCACGCACTGCACTGATGACTGAGATCTATTGGCGTCGGTGGATGATGTATGGGATGATTCAAGAGGTGATCTATGAACCCTGACGGTATATGTTCCACGCACTGCACTGATGACTGAGATCTATTGGCGTCGGTGGATGATGTATGGGATGATTCAAGAGGTGATCTATGAACCCTGACGGTATATGTCCCATGCACTGCACTGATGACAGATCTATTGGCGTCAGTGGATGATGTATGGGATGATTCAAGAGGTGATCTATGAACCCTGACGGTATGTCCCATGCACTGCACTGATGACAGATCTATTGGCGTCAGTGGATGATGTATGGGATGATTCCCTGACGGTATGTCCCATGCACTGCACTGATGACTGAGATCTATTGGCGTCAATGAATGATGCATGGGATGATTCCCTGACGGTATGTCCCATGCACTGCACTGATGACTGAGATCTATTGGCGTCGGTGGATGATGTATGGGATGATTCCCTGACGGTATGTCCCATGCACTGCACTGATGACTGAGATCTATTGGCGTCGGTGAATGATGTATGGAGTGATTCGAGAGGTGATCTATGAACCCTGACGGTATGTCCCATGCACTGCACTGATGTCTGAGATCTATTGGCGTCGGTGAATGATGTATGGGATGATTCCCTGACGGTATGTCCCATGCACTGCACTGATGACTGAGATATATTGACGTCGGTGGATGATGTATGGGATGATTCCCTGACGGTATGTCTCATGCACTGCACTGATGACTGAGATATATTGGCGTCGGTGGATGATGTATGGGATGATTCAAGAGGTGATCTATGAACCCTGACGGTATATGTTCCACGCACTGCACTGATGACTGAGATCTATTGGCGTCAGTGAATGATGTATGGGATGATTCCCTGACGGTATGTCCCATGCACTGCACTGATGACTGAGATATATTGGCGTCGGTGGATGATGTATGGGATGATTCCCTGACGGTATGTCCCATGCACTGCACTGATGACTGAGATCTATTGGCGTCGGTGAATGATGTATGGGGTGATTCGAGAGGTGATCTATGAACCCTGACGGTATGTCCCATGCACTGCACTGATGACTGAGATATATTGGCGTCGGTGAATGATGTATGGGATGATTCCCTGACGGTATGTCCCATGCACTGCACTGATGACTGAGATCTATTGGCGTCGGTGGATGATGTATGGGATGATTCCCTGACGGTATGTCTCATGCACTGCACTGATGACTGAGATATATTGGCGTCGGTGGATGATGTATGGGATGATTCAAGAGGTGATCTATGAACCCTGACGGTATGTCCCACGCACTGCACTGATGACTGAGATCTATTGGCGTCGGTGAATGATGTATGGGATGATTCGAGAGGTGATCTATGAACCCTGACGGTATGTCCCCTGCACTGCACTGATGACTGAGATCTATTGGCGTCGGTGAATGATGTATGGGATGATGAAGCGATGAGATGAAAGGTTCTCTCATCAGGTGTCCTTGTTTGGTAGGAAGGACCGGCACAAATGGCTCAGTCGCTAACACGTTCGCTAGGTGAGGGGCATATCGGACCTGGTTCGATCTCCGCCACCGTCCATCTTTACAGGAATTCTCCGTGGTTTTCCTCTGGATCAGGCCAATGCTGCTGGGATGGTCTCTGCAATATGACTTCTTCTTCTTATTATCATTATTATCATTTTGGGTTTGACGACGCACTGTACTGATGACTAGGATCTATTGGCGTCGGTGAATGATATACGAGATGATGGGATGATGTGATAGGAGGTTATTCTATTAGGTGTTTTGGTTGGTGGGAAGGAGTCGGTCGTGGCCTGTTGTTAAGGAACCATCCCAGTATTGACCTGAACGACAGAGGGAAACTACGAAAAACCTCCTGTCAGGATGGTCGACCATGGCGGGAATCGAACCTCGGTCTCCCGAATGACGGTTCAGTGACTTCTTCCTTTCCAGTAGCTGAGTATAACCTTCACCTCAGCATTCACCCGACACCGGCCAGTTCTTCCTCCATGTGGTCAGTCCAGAGCCAGAGGTCCCGATTGCCTGTCACGATTCAGCGGATTCCCTCGTGAACTAGATAAGAGTGGCTACGGTACCTGTGGCATTGTTCAACTCACAAAATCCATCATTTCCGTGCAAAACAAACGTGCTTATCCACCGATCCGTGTATAATTCGATATAAAAGCGCTATTTGCGTTAGCAGCAAGCGGAACCTGGGCCATGGACTGAGGAGTACCCCCGTGTAGCCTAGCTGTTGGTGGGGTATGAAATATTCTGTCATATCGCCACAATAGGAAGTGACCGTGGAAACGAGAGTGTATGAGATGCACTTCCGGCTCGGCCATAGGCCCGGCCATCGCGCTCGACGTGCCCCCCCCCCTCACTCCCTCCCTCCCTCCCTCCCTCACGCACAGTGCAGGCGGCTTGCAAGCCCGAGAGCAACGCTACCGAGGCAAGTGTGCTTGTTATGACTGGGGCAAGGATGTTACATCTTCATCCTGTACTTCAATCTAATGCTATAATTAAACATTTCTTTGTTGTGACGTCACAGTTGGTTTGGTTTGGTTGATGACGTCATGTGCCAGACCAGGGAATATCTTTCAAGCGACGAGTTATGAGCGATCAGGGATTATTTCAAGCACGCTCGTCTGAGCCCCCCAATGCTACGCAATGCCTTGAATCAAGTAGGCCTATACTCTACACTTGGAGTCAAGTTATATAGGAAAAAAACTACATATTTTTATAATTGTTTATAATGTTCAGAGAAATATTTTCAAGATCTTTGCTCGAACAGCGACGAATTTGGTTGCTGAAGCCTACTTATGGAAGTATACTCAAGTGCTGTGTGGATATACTAGGAAAACGCTATATACGCGTTGTTAGACGAGTGGAAAGTTATAGTATGTCGACTTCATTGCCAAACTTTTGCCTAAATTCGCCAATTAGGTACCATTATATAGTTATAAATGAGTAAAAAGTAAAATCGGCTTCGAGTGGTACCAATTTAGCACATTTCATGTTTTTTCTTCGAAATGGCTGACCCGATCAAGCTGAGAATTTCCAGAAATGTGTATCAAGATGTTATTCAACTTCACACAAAATTTCATTTTTTTTGAAAATAAAAATGTTTCAATTTTTTTTCCGCCGTGTTATTCTAATGGGTATTTTTGAAATTTCTAAAATTCATAAAAATAAAAGTTACCACCCGATAATGCCACAAAACTATACAGATCTAAGCTAGATGAGGAAGCATAATGAAAAAATGTTTGAAGTTGATAGCTGTAGCCGTTTGACCTGTGGAGAACCGACAAAAAAACATAAAAACGAACACCAATTTTTTTCAGTATGTCAAATTGAATCCTCGCTAAAGCTCGTCTAATCATCATTTCAATTGTTACTCTAGAGACTTCAAATATCAACTTCAACATGTTCATCTTTTCTTTTTTTTTTTCTAATAACATCGAAACTTGTTACAAAATCATTGTTCCCCAATTAGGGCTATGGATGGAAATGTGGCTATGTTTATCCAGTTGAAAAAGCACTCCGTCACGTGCCTCTCAGTGGCGGATACAGGGGTGATCGCCCCCCTGCCCCCATGAATCAATAGCGACAAAAAAGGAGAAATAAATGAATAAAATACGAAGAGAGATGGCCAAGTAAATGAATATAGGCCATGTGTGTTTGCCACGATTTCATATTTTACATAATGGCATTGAAAATGAATTTTACACGAATACTGGTTCGAAATGTCAGATCTAGTTGCCCTTTGTAGTTGAGTTAGCAATTATCAACAAACATGCTCTACCCCGCGTGCTTCTTTCAGATTGTGGAATTAGAGACTACGATGTTTGTTAATAACGACGAGGGTCGTTTCTAGGGGTGGGCGAAGAGGGCGGCTGCCCGGTGACCGAATCTAAGGGGCGCAATCGGCGCTCATTTGTCACTCTCTATCAGTAATCGTATTCCTCGAAGTATACATTACATTTCGTTCTTTTCACATCACTGGATAGAGTCAATGTTCTTATTCAAATATCATTGTTATTGAATGTAAGACTAATCCGGCGTTGTATTTGCTTGGAACGGTCATTTGGCAAAATAAGTCTTGTTATCATAGTTAAGAATCTATTTATTCCAGAAATTTTGTGTAGTTAGGGCCTGTACTGAAACCCGTAGAATCTTATTGAAAAAAGGAGAATGTCCCTGCGGGGCATGGGTGCTTCCTCCTTGCATTCACCTTCAATATGCACACTCACACAATTAAGTGCTTGCCCGGGGCGCTCAAATGACACGAAACGCGACCCTGTACTGTGTAGCTACAAATATTGGTTTTGGCACTATTTTTAATTGTATAAGTGAAATGATTTCGGCGTCCATACCTCATCTCAAATACGGTAAGTCGTGTTAAAAATGGGTGTAATTTCAAATAATTTCCTGCGGGGCCAGAAGGGGGCCTTTTCCCTCTTGCCCCCCGTGGGTCGCCGGTTCGCGATGACAGACCGTTGTACAATTGTCCTCAAATGGCATTTTCTTTTCGAAACTAAATTCCACCCCCCCCCCCCCATGAATTACCCTGGATCTGCCCTTGGTGCCTCCACCTTCCAATGTATGTGCCATCACCTATTTCAAGGCCCCCCCCCCTCCCTCCCCCCCAAGAGAAAAGCCCGAAATGAACGCTGTGGGCAATCATGAAATATGCTCTCCAAATTTATTTTGAAATACTAGTAAAGTGGGCCCATTTTGAATATATATATATATATATATATATATATATATATATATATATATATATATATATATATATATATATATATATATATATATATATAAACATACTGAGACGAGTGGTCGAGTGGTAGAACACAGAATCGTCATTCAGGAGACCGGGGTTCGATTCCCGACATGGTCGACCATCCTGACAGGGTTTTCCGTGGTTTTCTCCTGTCGTTCAGGTTGATACTGGGATGGTTCCTCAACAACAAGCCACGACCGACTCCTTCCCACTAAAACCCGTGTCAGGATGAAGATGTATGTTGGAGGGATGGATGTGTGGCGGCTCGGGACTAATAGCCATGCGGCGTGTTGTTGATGACAGAGCGCCCCCCCCCCCCCCCCCCGTGGGCGTCGCGCCGCAACAGGCTGCCACCGGGCGTGGGCGCGTCGGTAGCCTTTACACGCCCACAGCAGCGTCACATCTTCACTGTCAACATGACATGTAAACAATCGCTCTGGCTTCACGTGTCACGTGCTCTTTGTATGTATACAAGTGATCCTTACACCTTGGTTATTAGCAGGCACAATTTGACATCTCCACCTTGTAATGTATTATTTTGTCAAATTTGTATCTTTCACTGTCAAAGTCTGTCAGTCTGTCTGCCCACCCACCTGTCTGTCTGTCTGTCTGTCTGTCTGTCTGTCTGCCTGTCTGCCAGTCTGTCTGCCTACCTGTCTGCCCATGCACCTGTCTGCCCACCCACCTGTCTGTCTGTCTGTCTGTCTGTCAGTCTGTCTGTCTGTCTGCCTGTCTGCCTGTCTGTCTGTCTGCCTGTCTAAGCAGGCGGCGAGTAGTGTGCTAATGCTGGGCCTCCTTGCCTGCGTTATTCGGGACGAGTCTGAAGCGTTTGCCCAGTTCATTCATTGTCTTCAGAACTGCTGTCCAAATCGCATACACAATTGTAATAATGTGTATTATTATTGTGTTCACAACCAAGGAAAATTTTAATTTTTTCGAAGAACTTTTATTTTTCAAATGTTCTTGCCCAGCGTAATCTGACGGGTTTCTAGAAACTTCGAGATGATATTTGTTGAAATCGATTGAACCGATTCATCCCAAAAACTTTACAGTTCTAAGTTGGATGAGTTTGCGTGTACAAAAAAGTTTCATGTCGATCAGTTGAACCCTGCGACCTGTGCAGTGCTTACAAAAAAAAAAAGAAAAAAAAAGCTCCATGAGAGTAGAATGGAGACTTCGCTACGCTCATCTGATAAATGTATATTATCCTACGGCCCTTACCGAGACACGTTACTTCTGCAGCCGATAGCGACATATGCTCATTCCAATCTCGGCGGCCATATTGGACATTTACAGATAGAATCTAAGCAAGGCTTTCTATATTATCACTATAACATAATCATGTCTAATATGTGTGAAACTTCCCGGCTTGCAAAGCGGTGTGAAGCTACTGCCGAGACACAGCCTTGTTAACGTTGAGTCACGTATCTTGGTGATGTATTATATCCATCTATGATTAATTACACATGTTATGCGAATTAGAGAGAAGAATGATTAAAATGTCCATACAAACTCCAGCCTAGAAATAGTACAGTAGAATAGCTGTGATTATCAATAGGATTGCTAGGGGGGGGGGGGCAGTGTTTACTGTGGCGGACTGGCGCCCAGCCTCCCACCGACCGCACGATCTGCTAATCGCACCGGAATAAATGAGTGCATCACACTTCGAGGAAGACCTTGCTGACGTCATAACATGCAGCTGCACATGCGCACTGGGTGACTCGGGTCGCGAGATCCGTCCGTCTGTTTAGCGGGGGGGAGCGGGGGGGAGAGGAGATCTGACGAACTTGCCCAGCTGTTGGTGAGCAGGTTAAAGGTCATCACAACTCCCAAACGACGATAAAACCAGAAATCATCGACTCAATTTTGAAAACTATTGTTTTGGTCCTCCAGAGACCATAAGTCATGACGTAGGTGCTGCCTACACAAATAGAAACATCGAGTCATGTCCACGTCACGACTAGGAGAATGTGCAGGAATTTCTCAGATCGAGTCTGTAATTTCCAGTTTTCTCTAAAATGAGAGGAATAATAACCGTAGTTCTTGGTACGAATGTAGTCTCGGGGTGGTGATGTAGTGGGTACGTGTCACGTGTCATATCGCCGGCTGTTCCTGCTCGTCATATCGGGGCTAGAGACTCGTCTCCTGCACTGGCCTCGAAATCCCTCTGTTCGTAGCCCTTGAAATCCCTCTGTTCGTAGCCCTGAAATCCCCTTGATTGTAACCCTTGAAATCCCCTTGATTGTAACTCTGGAAATCCCCTTGAAATCCCTGAAATCTCTTTGAAATCTTAAAATCTGAAATCAGGTGTACCCCAAACGTGCGACCCCCCCCCCCCCCTCGTGTTGTGTGCCCACCCAGCCTCGAGGTTCAGTCCTGTCTCCCGCCCACGTCCAGGTGTGGGCCCGCCAGTCGTCGACTAGCCGGGACAAATCCCCTGGCCGGCACGGGAACAAGGGGGAGGAGGGAAGAGGGGCTGGGCGCAACAGGTTGCTACCTTCTGATCGTAGAACAGCTGATCGCCATTAGCCAATGACAAGGATCGCTCAAATAATATCATGATGATTACTGTTTGCTTAACGACCCCACCAACAGCTAGGTTATACGGGGGTACGAATGAGCTTAACGACCCCACCAACAGCTAGGTTATACGGGGGTACGAATGAGCGGATGATAGTGAAATTATGAAGTGATGATAAGTGAAAGGACGTTTAAAAAAACCCATGCCTTAAGCGGGACTTGAACCCACGCCCAACGGGGACTTAGGTTTCTGAAACGGTGCCTCAGCTGACCGAGCTACCGAGGCTGGCAAGTGATACTATTGCAATGTTAAGACAGATACATGGAACCATGTTGTTGTTGGCAACACTGTAGCAATACGGACATTGCTTTCAATGCTCTCTATGTATTGGTAGGCCTGACTCAAAACGTCAATATATATTATAGGAAAATATACCATTTCTTAAAACATACTTCTACTTGGTATTCGATTTGCCGCCCTACGCCCTGGCCTCGTGGCCTAGGGGGGCCCCGACTGTTGGCGGCGCTGTTGGCGGCGCTGTTGGCGGAGTGCAGGCCGGAAGTGAGTGCACACGGAGGCTGTGTACCAAGCGTCTGCCGGATGCACGGGATTACGGAGAATGTTGCTGGTACGGTGTATTGTGGCCGACTGTTGGCGGCGCTGTTGGCGGAGTGCAGGCCGGAAGTGAGTGCACACGGAGGCTGTGTACCGAGCGTCTGCCGGATGCACGGGATTACGGAGAATGTTGCTGGTACGGTGTATTGTGGCCGACTGTTGGCGGCGCTGTTGGCGGAAGTGAGTGCACACGGAGGCTGTGTACCGAGCGTCTGCCGGATGCACGGGATTACGGAGAATGTTGCTGGTACGGTGTATTGTGGCCGACTGTTGGCGGCGCTGTTGGCGGAAGTGAGTGCACACGGAGGCTGTGTACCAGGCGTCTGCCGGATGCACGGGATTACGGAGAATGTTGCTGGTACGGTGTATTGTGGCCGACTGTTGGCGGCGCTGTTGGCGGAGTGCAGGCCGGAAGTGAGTGCACACGGAGGCTGTGTACCAAGCGTCTGCCGGATGCACGGGATTACGGAGAATGTTGCTGGTACGGTGTATTGTGGCCGACTGTTGGCGGCGCTGTTGGCGGAGTGCAGGCCGGAAGTGAGTGCACACGGAGGCTGTGTACCGAGCGTCTGCCGGATGCACGGGATTACGGAGAATGTTGCTGGTACGGTGTATTGTGGCCGACTGTTGGCGGCGCTGTTGGCGGAAGTGAGTGCACACGGAGGCTGTGTACCAAGCGTCTGCCGGATGCACGGGATTACGGAGAATGTTGCTGGTACGGTGTATTGTGGCCGACTGTTGGCGGCGCTGTTGGCGGAGTGCAGGCCGGAAGTGAGTGCACACGGAGGCTGTGTACCAAGCGTCTGCCGGATGCACGGGATTACGGAGAATGTTGCTGGTACGGTGTATTGTGGCCGACTGTTGGCGGCGCTGTTGGCGGAGTGCAGGCCGGAAGTGAGTGCACACGGAGGCTGTGTACCGAGCGTCTGCCGGATGCACGGGATTACGGAGAATGTTGCTGGTACGGTGTATTGTGGCCGACTGTTGGCGGCGCTGTTGGCGGAAGTGAGTGCACACGGAGGCTGTGTACCGAGCGTCTGCCGGATGCACGGGATTACGAAGAATGTTGCTGGTACGGTGTATTGTGGCCGACTGTTGGCGGCGCTGTTGGCGGAAGTGAGTGCACACGGAGGCTGTGTACCGAGCGTCTGCCGGATGCACGGGATTACGGAGAATGTTGCTGGTACGGTGTATTGTGGCCGACTGTTGGCGGCGCTGTTGGCGGAAGTGAGTGCACACGGAGGCTGTGTACCGAGCGTCTGCCGGATGCACGGGATTACGGAGAATGTTGCTGGTACGGTGTATTGTGGCCGACTGTTGGCGGCGCTGTTGGCGGAAGTGAGTGCACACGGAGGCTGTGTACCGAGCGTCTGCCGGATGCACGGGATTACGGAGAATGTTGCTGGTACGGTGTATTGTGGCCGACTGTTGGCGGCGCTGTTGGCGGAAGTGAGTGCACACGGAGGCTGTGTACAGAGCGTCTGACGGATGCACGGGATTACGGAGAATGTTGCTGGTACGGTGTATTGTGGCCGACTGTTGGCGGCGCTGTTGGCGGAAGTGAGTGCACACGGAGGCTGTGTACCGAGCGTCTGCCGGATGCACGGGATTACGGAGAATGTTGCTGGTACGGTGTATTGTGGCCGACTGTTGGCGGCGCTGTTGGCGGAAGTGAGTGCACACGGAGGCTGTGTACCGAGCGTCTGCCGGATGCACGGGATTACGGAGAATGTTGCTGGTACGGTGTATTGTGGCCGACTGTTGGCGGCGCTGTTGGCGGAAGTGAGTGCACACGGAGGCTGTGTACCGAGCGTCTGCCGGATGCACGGGATTACGGAGAATGTTGCTGGTACGGTGTATTGTGGCCGACTGTTGGCGGCGCTGTTGGCGGAAGTGAGTGCTCACGGAGGCTGTGTACCGAGCGTCTGCCGGATGCACGGGATTACGGAGAATGTTGCTGGTACGGTGTATTGTGGCCGACTGTTGGCGGCGCTGTTGGCGGAGTGCAGGCCGGAAGTGAGTGCACACGGAGGCTGTGTACCAAGCGTCTGCCGTATGCACGGGATTACGGAGAATGTTGCTGGTACGGTGTATTGTGGCCGACTGTTGGCGGCGCTGTTGGCGGAAGTGAGTGCACACGGAGGCTGTGTACCGAGCGTCTGCCGGATGCACGGGATTACGGAGAATGTTGCTGGTACGGTGTATTGTGGCCGACTGTTGGCGGCGCTGTTGGCGGAAGTGAGTGCACACGGAGGCTGTGTACAGAGCGTCTGCCGGATGCACAGATTACGAAGAATGTTGCTGGTACGGTGTATTGTGGCCGACTGTTGGCGGCGCTGTTGGCGGAAGTGAGTGCACACGGAGGCTGTGTACCGAGCGTCTGCCGGATGCACGGGATTACGGAGAATGTTGCTTGTACGGTGTATTGTGGCCGACTGTTGGCGGCGCTGTTGGCGGAAGTGAGTGCACACGGAGGCTGTGTACCGAGCGTCTGCCGGATGCACGGGATTACGGAGAATGTTGCTGGTACGGTGTATTGTGGCCGACTGTTGGCGGCGCTGTTGGCGGAAGTGAGTGCACACGGAGGCTGTGTACCGAGCGTCTGCCGGATGCACTGGATTACGGAGAATGTTGCTGGTACGGTGTATTGTGGCCGACTGTTGGCGGCGCTGTTGGCGGAAGTGAGTGCACACGGAGGCTGTGTACCGAGCGTCTGCCGGATGCACGGGATTACGGAGAATGTTGCTGGTACGGTGTATTGTGGCCGACTGTTGGCGGCGCTGTTGGCGGAAGTGAGTGCACACGGAGGCTGTGTACCGAGCGTCTGCCGGATGCACGGGATTACGGAGAATGTTGCTGGTACGGTGTATTGTGGCCGACTGTTGGCGGCGCTGTTGGCGGAAGTGAGTGCACACGGAGGCTGTGTACCGAGCGTCTGCCGTATGCACGGGATTACGGAGAATGTTGCTGGTACGGTGTATTGTGGCCGACTGTTGGCGGCGCTGTTGGCGGAAGTGAGTGCTCACGGAGGCTGTGTACAGAGCGTCTGCCGGATGCACGGGATTACGGAGAATGTTGCTGGTACGGTGTATTGTGGCCGACTGTTGGCGGCGCTGTTGGCGGAAGTGAGTGCACACGGAGGCTGTGTACCAAGCGTCTGCCGGATGCACGGGATTACGGAGAATGTTGCTGGTACGGTGTATTGTGGCCGACTGTTGGCGGCGCTGTTGGCGGAAGTGAGTGCACACGGAGGCTGTGTACCGAGCGTCTGCCGGATGCACGGGATTACGGAGAATGTTGCTGGTGCGGTGTATTGTGGCCGACTGTTGGCGGCGCTGTTGGCGGAAGTGAGTGCACACGGAGGCTGTGTACCAAGCGTCTGCCGGATGCACGGGATTACGGAGAATGTTGCTGGTACGGTGTATTGTGGCCGACTGTTGGCGGCGCTGTTGGCGGAAGTGAGTGCACACGGAGGCTGTGTACCGAGCGTCTGCCGGATGCACGGGATTACGGAGAATGTTGCTGGTACGGTGTATTGTGGCCGACTGTTGGCGGCGCTGTTGGCGGAAGTGAGTGCTCACGGAGGCTGTGTACCGAGCGTCTGCCGGATGCACGGGATTACGGAGAATGTTGCTGGTACGGTGTATTGTGGCCGACTGTTGGCGGCGCTGTTGGCGGAAGTGAGTGCTCACGGAGGCTGTGTACAGAGCGTCTGCCGGATGCACGGGATTACGGAGAATGTTGCTGGTACGGTGTATTGTGGCCTACTGTTGGCGGCGCTGTTGGCGGAAGTGAGTGCACACGGAGGCTGTGTACCGAGCGTCTGCCGGATGCACGGGATTACGGAGAATGTTGCTGGTACGGTGTATTGTGGCCGACTGTTGGCGGCGCTGTTGGCGGAAGTGAGTGCACACGGAGGCTGTGTACCGAGCGTCTGCCGGATGCACGGGATTACGGAGAATGTTGCTGGTACGGTGTATTGTGGCCGACTGTTGGCGGCGCTGTTGGCGGAAGTGAGTGCACACGGAGGCTGTGTACCGGTCTGCCGGATGCACGGGATTACGGAGAATGTTGCTTGTGATTTGCACCAAGACGGTAACCTTGAACGGGAACCCTTGTTGCTCGCTGGCTTGGAAGGAAACGCTTTGTGTCGAGCTAATTTATAGAGGAAGTACGTATGACACTTCATTAGGATTAAACTGGAACTGCGTGTTGAATCTAACAGCGCTGTGAATGGATTGAACCTAGCCTTTCATGGGACCAAGCCATTGGTGCACATATGCCTACACTGCTGGATAGGCTTCAGGTTACATCGGTTGGGCCATTCCAGAGAAATAGCGTCTCAAAGTTTATATAAACTACATAGGCCTACAATTTGGCCGGCACAACATTTTGAAAAACAAAATCTGTCAATAAATAAGAATGACTGAACACAATAATAATACAGACTACCACTACAAGATGGGCCACGACCGCTTCCTTCCCACTATCCTTCCCACTACCCATAAAAACCTTCATCTCATCATCCCATCATCTCATTGATCATTCATCCGACGCCAATAGATCTTAGTAATCATTACAGTGCGTCGTTAAAACCCAATAAAAAAAATAAAAAAATACAGACTACCATGCACTTTTTGTCCGGTCTTGCGCCTGCCACGCTGCCCGGCCGAGGCCGCCGGGTATTACAATTGTGTAGGTATGCAATTCGGATCAGCCGTTTCGAAGAAAATATTTTTCTTTTTTAATTCAACAAATAGATGAAATAATAGCAGAATCATTGTGTGATTCACTGCTTTCTAGATTCAATATTCACCGAATTTGTTATCGAAGTCAAGGTGTGTGGAGTTTCAATCGTACCAGAGTCGATGAAGTAGCAAAGTTACAACTACTTCAACGACTCTTATTAGTCTTATTGTCAGTGTTGATCTCAGGATTTTCTGTTGGGGGGGCTTTGGAAAATCCAGGGGGTCGTGAAATAGGCGATGACACATGGCATGGGCCTATATTGGGAAGTGGAAGTACCAAGGGCTAATCCAGGTCAAAGTCATGGTGGGAAGGAGGGGAGGGGGGCGATTTCAGTTTGGAAAAGAAAATGCCATATGAGAACAGTTGTGCCTCCCGCGGGGGGGGGGGGGGGGCAAGGGGGGAAGGCCCCCTAGTAGCCCCGCAGAGAATTTTTTGAAATAACACCCATTTTCAATACAATTTAGCTTACCTCGGATAAGGTTTAGGTGCCAAAATCATTTTACTTATAAAAGTAAAAATGGTGCCGAACCAATATTTGTAGCTGCAGGGTCGTTCCGTGTTATTTTAGTGCCCCGGGCAAGCACTCAATTGTGCGCCCTCAAAACTGAGACTGCATATCGAAGGTGAATGCAAGGAGGGGGGGACCCGTGCCCCGCAGGGACGTTTTTGAGCATTTCCTTTCTTTCATTACGATTCTACGGGTTTCAGAAACCACACGAAATGTCTTGACTGAGTCTTCCGAATGACTGTTCGGAGCAATTAAAACACTGATTAATCGATCATTCAAGAACAATGATATTTGAATAATAACATTCACTCCATCCAGTGATGAAAATATATAGGAATTTTATGAAATTCAATTTAAAGTGGCATACAAACTTGGCCTTCATACGATATTCATTTCCCTCCTTCTCTTTTCCTATTTTCTTTCTTTCTTTCTCATTTTTTTGCTACTAATTCGTGGGGGGAACGATCGATTGCCCCCCTGCCTTCTATCCGCCACTGGGAGGCACCCGACGGAGTGCTCTGTCAATTAGATGAACATGTAATTGCAGAGTCACTAGAGCAACAATTAGAATGATAATACCTTCAATCAGGTACCACACAGCATACCATTCCATAAGTAGACTGCAGTAACCAAATTCGTCGCTGTTTGGACAAAGATCTTCAAAATATTTCTTAGAACATTTAGAAAATTATAAAAATATGTATTTTTCAATATATATAACTTGACTCTTAAGTAGAGAGTATACTTGATTTAGATTATGGTATTATGCATTGAATACCATGGGGAGGCTCAGGCATGTCCAGGGGGGGCTGAGCCCTTCCCCCCCTGGACATGCCTGAAATCATCACTGCTTATACTCTATTCAGAAATGTCGCCCATCTTGCAAGGCATGCTGCGTTTGCCTTCAACCGAGAGAGACATGGCCCGCAACATCTGAAGGAGCTGAACCTGAACCGCGTATACTGGAATAAAGTCCGACTGAGACGTGTGGCACACTGGACCATCATTCAGGAGACCGAGGTTCGATTCCCGCCATGGTCGACCATCCTGACAGTTGTCAGGGGTGACAAATCTGTCGTCCAGGTCAATACTGCATGGATGGTTGACTTGTTCGTACAATATCCTACGACTCAACGTCTTGACATCGTATTCATCATTCACCGGCGCAAATAGATCTTAGTCACATTATTCACTGACGCAAATAGATCGTAGTAATCAGTACAGTACGTCGTTAAACCCGGACCTACAATGGGCTGATGACATTCCATGTAAAATCCAGCAGCTCAGGAAGGGGAAGGGGTCGGGGGGAATTACCCCCCCCCCCCCTGGATGCCTTGCCACACTCGCAGTTCGCCTTCTTCCACCAGAAGTACCCGTGTTCATGAGGTAACGCTGACCCGTCATATCCCTCACACCAGTTGAACGAATCATTCCGATATTCATCTCACTCACTCATGTCAGACAAAACCAGATATACTATACATATACACATACATATATATATATATATATATATATATATATATATATATATATATATATATATATATATATATATATATATATATATATATATATATATATATATATATATATATATATATATATATATATATATATATATATATATATATATATATATATATATATATATATATATATATATATATATATATATATATATATATATATATATATATATATATATATATATATATATATATATATATATATATATATATATATATATATATATATATATATATATATATATATATATATATATATATATATATATATATATATATATATATATATATATATATATATATATATATATATATATATATATATATATATATATATATATATATATATATATATATATATATATATATATATATATATATATATATATATATATATATATATATATATATATATATATATATATATATATATATATATATATATATATATATATATATATATATATATATATATATATATATATATATATATATATATATATATATATATATATATATATATATATATATATATATATATATATATATATATATATATATATATATATATATATATATATATATATATATATATATATATATATATATATATAATATATATATATATATATATATATATATATATATATATATATATATATATATATATATATATATATATATATATATATATATATATATATATTATATATATATATATATATATATATATATATATATATATATATATATATATATATATATATATATATATATATATATATATATATATATATATATATATATATATATATATATATATATATATATATATATATATATATTATATATATATAATATATATATATATATATATATATATATATATATAAATATAGTATATATATATATATATCTATATATATATATATATATATATATATATATATCTATATATATATATATATATATATATATATATATATATATATATATATATATATATATATATATATATATATATATATATATATATATATATATACTATATATATATATATATATATATATATATATATATTTATATATATATATATAGACATTATGTATATAAAATTATTTCAAGAATTAAAATTGATTTTTTTCTCGTCCAGAGATGAGTGAAACCGAGACGCGTGGCCGAGTTGCTAGAACACTGAACCGTCATTCAGGAGACCGGGGTTCGATTCCCGCCATGGTCGACCATCCTGACGGGCTTTTCGTGGTTTTCCTCTGTCGTTCAGGATGATACTGGATGGTTCCTTATCAACAGGGCACGACCGACTCTTTCCCCACCATCCAAAACACCTAATAAAATAACCTCTCATCTCATCATCCCATCATCTCATTCATCATCCACCGACGCCAATAGATCGTAGCCATCAGTATAGTGCGTCGTTAAAACCCAATATATATATATATATATATATATATATATATATATAGCATAAGTGATGACGTAGGCATTACCGATTCTGTTCAAGTTCGAAACATGAACAGAATCCAGTATAGTGTCTAGCTAGACGTCACGACTCGGTCAAATGGCCCTCTTCAGTCGGGGAAAAGAATTATTCGTTGAAATCTAGTGTCAGTGTTTGGATGTCAAAAGAAAAAAGATAGATTCATAATACACTTCGATCTACAACTATGCTCCTCCCCCAACATTCAGTTGAAACGAAACTAGTGCGCAGTGCGTAGTGAAGAAGTATTTATCAATGGGTCGTCGATCAAGTCGGCTCGAGACGGAGTTGCACGAAGTGAGCCGAGCGCGGGAACACGCAGGCTGTGCGTGATGCGCGACCTACCGACCTCTCTCGGTGTTATTCACCCGGTCTCGGTGGAATTCGGTCAGCCGAACTGTGTTGTTTGTGTGGTGGTTTGGGGGGGGGGGGGGGATCAGCCTATTCGGTTGTCGCGCTCACAAACTTCGACTCCCTCCGAAGCAAATCGCCGGATAAAACTAGACGCACGAATACTCACCATGCGTTGTCATAATATACTTATTTATACATTAAAATAGACTTTTTGTCATTAATACTACTAGTGGACTATAGTTACTAGTTGATGATCCTACTGCGATCAGTGGACGAGTGGTTAGCACACTGAACCGTCATGCCGCCCTCGGTAGCTCAGTCAGCTGAGGCACCGCTTCAGGTATTGAAGTCACCGTTGGGCGTGGGTTCGAGTCTCACGTAAGGCAAGGGTTTTTGTATACGTCCTTTCATTCACTTATCAACACTTCCTAATTGCATAATCACCTGCTCATTCGCACCCCCGTATAACCTAGCTGTTGGTGGGGTCGTCGAGCGAACAATCATCAAGATCATCATCATGAACCGTCATCTGGGAGACCGGGGTTCTATTCCCGCCATGGTCGACCATCCTGACAGGGGTGCATCGTGGTTTCCCTCTGTCGTTCAGGAGACCGGGGTTCTATTCCCGCCATGGTCGACCATCCTGACAGGGGTGCATCGTGGTTTCCCTCTGTCGTTCAGGAGACCGGGGTTCTATTCCCGCCATGGTCGACCATCCTGACAGAGGTGCATCGTGGTTTCCCTCTGTCGTTCAGGAGACCGGGGTTCTATTCCCGCCATGGTCGACCATCCTGACAGAGGTGCATCGTGGTTTCCCTCTGTCGTTCAGGAGACCGGGGTTCTATTCCCGCCATGGTCGACCATCCTGACAGAGGTGCATCGTGGTTTCCCTCTGTCGTTCAGGAGACCGGGGTTCTATTCCCGCCATGGTCGACCATCCTGACAGAGGTGCATCGTGGTTTCCCTCTGTCGTTCAGGAGACCGGGGTTCTATTCCCGCCATGGTCGACCATCCTGACAGGGGTGCATCGTGGTTTCCCTCTGTCGTTCAGGAGACCGGGGTTCTATTCCCGCCATGGTCGACCATCCTGACAGAGGTGCATCGTGGTTTCCCTCTGTCGTTCAGGAGACCGGGGTTCTATTCCCGCCATGGTCGACCATCCTGACAGAGGTGCATCGTGGTTTCCCTCTGTCGTTCAGGAGACCGGGGTTCTATTCCCGCCATGGTCGACCATCCTGACAGAGGTGCATCGTGGTTTCCCTCTGTCGTTCAGTTCAGTACTGGATGTGATGGTTCCTCAACAACACCACCTGATAAAATAACCGTTCATCTCATCATTCCACCATCTCAACAATCATTCATCCGACGCCAATAGATCTTGGTTATCATTACAGTGCGTCGTTAAACCAAATCTGATGGCTTGACGAAGCTGATGGCCCACTGTGTGTCATCTGGCGCTCAGCAGGCCACGACCGACTCCTTCCCACTAGCCAATAACAGCTGCATTTCATCTCATCTTTCATCGTTCACCGACGCCAATACAATACGTCGTTAAATCAACCTCATTGAATAAGTCATTCGTGTACTGGTTGACGACTGAGATGTATTGGCGTCGGTGTGAAATGCAGGTGTGATAATGCAGATCGTGGGAATCAAACCCCTGTATCGCGACCAACAGAGACGACTAGCCGTGTGACCGTGCAGTGGAGCCGGCTAACGGTACAGCTCGGCCGAGGAATGCGACGTTCCTTGCCTTGGCACACCGAGCTACCAGTGCCGGTCCGCTTGACATCCTGTGTCGACAGCCTGACGTGCGAGATCATGCGCTGTCCACCAATCACAGGCGGCCATGTCACTCGCGAGGAATGTCAAGCCACAATCAGAGAGAGAGAGAGAGAGAGAGAGAGAGAGAGAGAGAGAGAGAGAGAATTAACAGTCCTGTCCTCAGAGGCTGTTATGATATGGATATCGGTGAAGTATTCCACGTGACCGCAAGTGTATGTATACTGTCAGAGAGAAATGATTGCAGCCGTACGTGTGGTACAGTGGTTAGCGCGTAGAACGGTCGTTCAGGAGACCGGGTTCGATTCCCGCCATGGTCGACCATCCTTGCAAGTACATCGTGGTTTCCCTCTTCGTTCAAGTCGATACTGAGATGGTTCTTTAACAACAGGCCACGACCGACTCCTTTCCACCATCCAGAAGCAACTAATAAAATAACCTGTCATCTCAACATCCCATCATTCTCCGAAATCGTTTCATTTGCCCGCGTCGTTGAACCGCAGGCTGGCCGCGTCGTTGAACCGCAGGCTAGTCGCGTCGTTGAACCGCAGGCTAGCCTCGTCGTTGAACCGCAGGCTGGCCGCGTCGTTGAACCGCAGGCTGGCCGCGTCGTTGAACCGCAGGCTGGCCGCGTCGTTGAACCGCAGGCTGGCTGCGTCGTTGAACCGCAGGCTAGTCGCGTCGTTGAACCGCAGGCTAGCCGCGTCGTTGAACCGCAGGCTAGTCGCGTCGTTGAACCGCAGGCTAGTCGCGTCGTTGAACCGCAGGCTAGCCTCGTCGTTGAACCGCAGGCTGGCCGCGTCGTTGAACCGCAGGCTGGCCGCGTCGTTGAACCGCAGGCTGGCCGCGTCGTTGAACCGCAGGCTAGCCGCGTCGTTGAACCGCAGGCTGGCCGCGTCGTTGAACCGCAGGCTAGCCGCGTCGTTGTGGCTGCCAGTCGGCCGGGAGATGTGTCCTCGTGAGCACCCTGGACCCGCTAGCCACCGTGAGAAACATTGGTCCCACTTTATACCCCCGACATGTTACATCACATTCCATGCTCTTTCAATCGAGTGGAGGAAGGAAGGAGTGGTCGTGGAATGTTGGTCTCTATGAACCTGAACGACAGAGAGAAACGACGTTGCATCTCTGTCAGGACTGTCGACCAGGGCAGGGCGGCAACGAAGCCCGGTCTCCTGGGTGTATGCTAGCCACTCGTCTCAGTGTACTGCATCCCAGTGGTGGACTGGACCCTGTCCGCCTACTGGAGAAGTGATAGAAGATCACATCATATACATATATCACCTCACCGAGACACGTTACTCCTGCAGACGATAGCGACATGTGCTCGTTCCATTCTCGTCGGCCATATTGGACATTTACAAATAGAATCTGAGCAAGGCATTCTATATATGACCTCACCGAGACACGTTACTCCTGCAGCCGATAGCGACATGTGCTCGTTCCTATCTCGGCGGCCATATTGGACATTTACAAATAGAATCTGAGCAAGGCATTCTATATATCACCTCACCGAGACACGTTACTCCTGCAGCCGATAGCGACATGTGCTCGTTCCGATCTCGGCGGCCATATTGGACATTCACAAATAGAATCCAAGCAAGTCATAACTGATATATGTGTGATATGTGGGGGGAAACTGTCCGGTTTGTGAAGCTACTGCCGAGACACGAGTGTGCAATGCGGCGGTTTGGCCGAGCAGCGAAACACGAGTCTCACAGCGGATGTCGTTTGATCTCGCGCAATCAGCTGAGCTGTGCGTGTTATTGTTCCGACAGCATGAGATCATCGCACTTGTCGGCAGACCACGTGATCGAGTGACGCGCTCAGAGCCAAACGTCCCGATTGCCTGTCGCGATCTAGCGGATTTCCTTGTCAACTGGATGGCTACCCAACCATTGGCATTGCTGATCGTGAATGGTTCGATATAAAAGCGATAGTTGCGCTACACGCAATCGGGACCCTGGACTCAGATTCTGACCCCGGAAATATTTCACTTCGAAGACGTGAGTTGGAGCACCTTCTTTATATCATGATGAAGTCTGTTGGTATCACTTGATCGTGCGACTTGACCCCCACCAAAGAGATGATCAGTTGGGGGTTCGGAGCATTTCCCGCGTTCTACAAATACCTATTCGTAATCAGTAATAATTGTAATTTATAATAAAACATATTAAATTTTAAATATTGGATATTTGAATATATTTTAAATTTTAAATATATATTTAATATATATTCAGAATATTCATTATTAAATATTAGAATAAACTATATATATAATAATTATAATAAGTGTTTAACAGCTATCAACAAACCCCAGATCCTTTGGCTACAAGCATTCATACAAGGAAATGCTACAAGGAATGTAGACTATGAATCGGGACAGGTTGTATTTGAGCGTGCAATGCAGTCGACAAATCGGGACAGGTTGTATTTGAGCGTGCAATGCAGTCGACAAATCGGGATTCCTATGAATCGGGACAGGTTGTATTTGAGCGTGCAATGCAGTCGACAAATCGGGATTCCTATGAATCGGGACAGGTTGTATTTGAGCGTGCAATGCAGTCGACAAATCGGGATTCCTATGAATCGGGACAGGTTGTATTTGAGCGTGCAATGCAGTCGACAAATCGGGACAGGTTGTATTTGAGCGTGCAATGCAGTCGACAAATCGGGATTCCTATGAATCGGGACAGGTTGTATTTGAGCGTGCAATGCAGTCGACAAATCGGGATTCCTATTAATCGGGACAGGTTGTATTTGAGCGTGCAATGCAGTCGACAAATCGGGATTCCTATGAATCGGGACAGGTTGTATTTGAGCGTGCAATGCAGTCGACAAATCGGGATTCCTATGAATCGGGACAGGTTGTATTTGAGCGTGCAATGCAGTCGACAAATCGGGATTCCTATTAATCGGGACAGGTTGTATTTGAGCGTGCAATGCAGTCGACAAATCGGGATTCCTATGAATCGGGACAGGTTGTATTTGAGCGTGCAATGCAGTCGACAAATCGGGATTCCTATTAATCGGGACAGGTTGTATTTGAGCGTGCAATGCAGTCGACAAATCGGGATTCCTATGAGTCGGGACAGGTTGTATTTGAGCGTGCAATGCAGTCGACAAATCGGGATTCCTATGAATCGGGACAGGTTGTATTTGAGCGTGCAATGCAGTCGACAAATCGGGATTCCTATGAGTCGGGACAGGTTGTATTTGAGCGTGCAATGCAGTCGACAAATCGGGATTCCTATGAATCGGGACAGGTTCCAAGCCTCACTCACAGCAGGTATAGTACCGCAAGATTGGAAAAAAGCGGAGGTGGTTCCAATTTCAAAGGGAGGGCAAAGGGGCAGGGTAGACAACTACAGGGGAATCAGTTTAACGTCACATGTATGTAAGATGATGGAAAGGGTAGTTATAAAGAGAATAATGGAGAAAGTAGATGAACATAGGGGTATTTCGGAAGTGCAGCATGGGTTTAGGAAGGGGTATTCATGTGAGACACAGTTGTTAGGTTTTGCGGAAGAGCTGGCAGGGGTAGTAGACAAGGGGGGCTGTATTGATGCAGTGTTTTTAGATTTTGAAAAGGCTTTCGACAAGGTAGATCACTCTATACTATTAGGGAAGTTAAAACTGTCCATTGGGAATGCTGGGTTAGTTAATTGGATTGGAAACTTTCTTCAGGATAGAGTTCAAACGGTTCGAGTAGGTTCGGAGGTTTCAAGTGAGGTTAAGGTTACGTCAGGAGTTCCACAGGGTAGTGTGCTAGGTCCGTTATTATTTGATTTATATATAGATGATCTGACTAGGGTTGTTAATTCGAGAATAAGGTTATTTGCAGATGATTGTGTGGTTTATAGGGAAATCAATACAGAGGAGGATGTAGTAGCTATTCAGGCAGATTTGACGGCACTTAATTGTTGGGGTCAGTTGAACAAGATGGGGTTAAATGAAGGGAAGTGTAAGTTAGTCACCTTTGGTAGGAGGAGAGTGAGGGCTGATGTAGTGTATGATGTAGGAGGGAAGTCACTTGAGTCAGTGGAAAATTACAAGTACTTGGGGGTGGTATTTGATAGACGTCTAGGGTGGGGGAGTCAGATTGAGAGAATAGTAAAAAAGAGTATAAATGCACTAAACTTTGTAATGAGGCAGCTTAGGGGGACAAGTATGAAGATAAAGGAAAAGGCTTATTTCTCGTTAGTGCGTCCCATGGTGGAATATGCTAGTTCAGTTTGGGATCCTTATAGATTAGGTGAGATAAGAGATGTGGAAAGGGTGCAAAGGATTGCAGTTAGAAGGTTGTATTTGAGCGTGCAATGCAGTCGACAAATCGGGATTCCTATGAATCGGGACAGGTTGTATTTGAGCGTGCAATGCAGTCGACAAATCGGGATTCCTAATTATCGGGACAGGTTGTATTTGAGCGTGCAATGCAGTCGACAAATCGGGATTCCTAATTATCGGGACAGGTTGTATTTGAGCGTGCAATGCAGTCGACAAATCGGGATTCCTAATTATCGGGACAGGTTGTATTTGAGCGTGCAATGCAGTCGACAAATCGGGATTCCTATGAGTCGGGACAGGTTGTATTTGAGCGTGCAATGCAGTCGACAAATCGGGATTCCTATGAATCGGGACAGGTTGTATTTGAGCGTGCAATGCAGTCGACAAATCGGGATTCCTAATTATCGGGACAGGTTGTATTTGAGCGTGCAATGCAGTCGACAAATCGGGATTCCTATGAGTCGGGACAGGTTGTATTTGAGCGTGCAATGCAGTCGACAAATCGGGATTCCTATGAATCGGGACAGGTTGTATTTGAGCGTGCAATGCAGTCGACAAATCGGGATTCCTATGAATCGGGACAGGTTGTATTTGAGCGTGCAATGCAGTTGACAAATCGGGATTCCTATTAATCGGGACATAGTCTTCCAACGGTAGGCCTATTGAAAATATCTGTTTCCCCCATATTGAAAAGAAACGTAAGAATGAATGGCGGCAGGGATCGAACCGAGATCCAATATTCCCCTCACCTCCCACACCCCACGTGCCGGTCGAACCCGGTGGTACTTACAAGGTAGTCCCAGCACGGCGTGTTGTGACGTGTCCGTTCTCCGCCCGCAGCGCTAGGGTGGATGTCGCGCGCGTGTTAGTGCCGCGTGATGGTGGCCGGCGCGACCGAGCCGCGGCATGACATGTATTGCGCGCAGCAGTACGACAACTACCCCTACTACCCGG
Source organism: Brachyptera risi (assembly GCA_964007535.1). Classification (NCBI taxonomy): domain Eukaryota; kingdom Metazoa; phylum Arthropoda; class Insecta; order Plecoptera; family Taeniopterygidae; genus Brachyptera; species Brachyptera risi. The sequence continues at coordinate 1,501,801 of OZ023328.1, read as the reverse complement.
ACTACTATGCCGACATGTGCCCTGCGCACCAGCTCTGCGCACTGCACACGGACTATGGTAAGAACCAGCTGCATGACCACGCGATTCCCAACTCGACTCATTCCGAACGCATGCGATTCCCAACCCGACTCATTCCGATTTCCTGCGATTCCTGACTGAACTCATTCCACATGCATGCTATTCTTGACTGAAAACATCTAATTGCAGTAGTGCCTATTCTCTAACAGTCCATTAGCTGCTTCCATTTGTTTCTATGACTGGTATGGGCCAGTTAGAGAGCCTAGAAGAGAGCGGTCATGTTGGAGACTGATTTCTATTGGCTACTGAAATATCCATCGCATGGATGCCATTTCTTGTCCAGAACGTGTGCTGGACTGCATCACATCGGTTAGGAACAACTTCAGTTGGAAGCTCTGGGCCCAGATTCACAAAGATCTCTTAGCAGGTTCTAAGTTAGTATTCACGAGCAAGTTCAGGCAAAAGTTGTAAGAATAGTTGGTGGTGAAGTTATCACCGGTCCCGACTGGTTTTAGTGGAGATACAACACTCAGCTCGCAACTGATATCGATGATTTTGAAGATTTTACAAGATGAAAAATGAAAATCTAGAGGTTGAGAGTAGAGACACGATCCTGTTCTCGAATATAATTAGACGAGCTTTAGCGAAGATTCAATTTGACATACTGAAAAAAATTGTTGTTCGTTTTTATGTTTTTTTTTTTTTTTTGGAATAGAATAGAATATTAGGGTTTTAAAGCGCATCGACAGCGAGGTCTTTTAGGTTTTTTTTATGTTTTTTTGTCGGTTCTCCACAGGTCAAACGGCTACAGCTACCAACTTCAAACTTTTTTTCATAATGGTTCCTCATTTAGCTTGAATCTGTGTAGTTTTGTGACATTATCGGGTGGTAACTTTTATTTTTATGAATTTTAGAAATTTCAAAAATACCCATTAGGATAACACGGCGGAAAAAAAAAATTATTTTCAAAAAAATTGTTATTTTGTGTGAAGTTGACTAACATCTTGATACACATTTTTGGAAATTCTCAGCTTGATCGGGTCAGCCATTTTGAAGAAAAAACATGAAATGTGCTAAATTAGTACCACTCGAAGCAGTTTTTACCCATTTATAACTAAAATATTACCCAATTGGTGAATGTAGGCAAAAGTTTGGCAATGAAGTCGACATACTATTACTTTCCGCTCGTCTAACAACGCGTATATAGCGTTTTCCTAGTATTCAATATCAGATCCTAACCTCACAGTAGGCCTAACGAATTTCAACTGACAGCTGATAGAATTGACGATGAACAAAATGCAAAGCTTTCTTGATGATCAAGATCACTATCAAGAATTTCACCACAATTAGAAAAAAACAAACATAAAAGTATATGAAACATTTAATTAATTCATTTTGATTTTGAATATTATTAGACGAGCTTCAGCGAGGATTCAATTTGACGTACTGAAAATAATTGGTGCTCGTTTTTATGTTTTTTTAATGTTTTTTGTCGGTTCTCCACAGGTCAAAGGGCTACAGCTATCAACTTCAAACTTTTTCAAATTATGGTTCCTCATCTAACTTGGATCTGTATAGTTTTGTATCATTATCGGGTGGTAATTTTTATTTTTATGAATTTCAGAAATTTAGAAATTTCAAAAATACCCATTAGAATAGGTCTAACACAGCGGAAATAAGAAAATATTTTTATTTTCCCAAAAGAAGGAAATTTTGCGCGAAGTTGAATTACATTCTGATACACATTTCTGGAAATTCTCAGCTTGATCGGGTTAGCCATTTTGAAGAAAAAACATAGAAAGTGAAAAATTAGTACCACTCGAGGTAGTTTTCCCCCATTTATAACTTGAATGTCACCCAATTGGCGAATGTGGGCAAAAGTTTGGCAAAAACTTCGACATACTATTACTATCCGTTCGTCTAACAACACGTATATGGCGTTTTCCCAGTCTAGTTGGGAAACAAGTAATTGATGTTCATATCGCGTTACTACAATCTAATTGGCATGCCGCTCTTTGCTCACGTCGGTTGACAGTCCCTGGCATCTTAGTGACTAACTGGTGAGTTGCCGGCACTTTTTGACAAGAAATGGCGCCCTCCATGCGCGGGAGTTGACCACTCTCTTCTAGGCTCTCTAGGGCCAGTTGGTTATCCTAGTGGCCGTGATGCACAGCCACCTAGACTGCCAGCCACGATGTTTCACCTTGACCCAATAGGCGGTGACATTCACATCCGACATCAATCATTTCACAAATATGTAGAATATATGAATATATGGACCCGAGGGGCGAGTATTGTTCTAGCAACTTACCTTAAAATTAGTTGCCGCCCTCGGTAGCTCGGTCAGCTGAGGCACCGCTTCAGATACTGAAGTCACTGTTGGGCGTGGGTTCGACACCCGCCTAAGGCATGGGTTTTTGTAAACGTCCTTTCACTTATCATCACTTCATAATTTCACTATCACCTGCTCATTCGTACCCCCGTATAACCTAGCTGTTGGTGGGGTCGTTGAGCAAACGGATAGTCAATCCTCGAAAACATGAATAAAGTAAGTACCCGTCATTTGATTTATCCGAATGATGTCACCCAGCATAGGGGTTTATGGAAATGATTGATTTTTCATATAACACTACATAATTGAAATGATATGTGAGTGTATATTATGTGGTTTCCCTCTGTCGTTCAGGTCAATACGGGGATGGTTCCTCAACAACAAGCCACGACTGACTCCTTCCCACTAACCAAAAACTACCTGATCAAAATTAATAACCTTTCATCTCATCATCCCATCATCTCATGTATCATTCACCGACGCCAATAAATCGTAGTCATCAGTACAGTGCGACGTTAAACAGTATAGTACAGTGCGTCGTTATTTGATCTATTTTATTTGTATCAGGTTTAACGACGCACTGTACTGATGCCTACGATTTATTGGCGTCGGTGAATGATATATGAGATGATGGGATGAAAGGTTGTTTTCCCAGGTAGTTTTTGGATGGTGGGAAGGAGTCGGTCGTGGCTTGTTGTTGAGGAACCATCCCAGTATTGACCTGAACGACAGAGGGAAACCACATAATATACGCTCACATATCATTTCAATTATGTAGTGTAATTGGATGAGCGAAGTAGACTCAATTACACCATACCCGAAAAAAAAGTTTTTTTTTTTTTTTTTTTGTTCGCGCTCCACAGGTCAAACGAAAATTCGAAATCAGTTGAAAATTGGCATACAGAAGTGTCCTTATCAAATTAGTTACTGTATAGTTTTGAGGCGCAATCGGTTGAACCACTTCTGAGAAAACTCATTTCAAAGTTTATATACGGTATACTGTATATACCCAGCAAACAAATTGTTACGGGCGAGTGTGGGCGAGTTAAGGGGCCAGTAGTAAATTTAGTGGCGTTCTGTGGGTTGTGGGTAGTTTTAAATATGCCCATCCAATGCCCATATGGGCGACTTGCTGGCAAGATAGTTGTGGGCGGAATGGTTATTGCCCTAACGGCACTTTAAGGGCTCGAACAGGGCATATACATCGCTGGCAACATGAAAACTCTGCCCTTTGGGCACCCGGCGGGCAGGATGGTTCGGACGTAACGGGTAGTACCCTGAGGGTGCCCTAAGGGAGCCCAAGTGGCTAGATTCTAGAATCCTTAATGAGTGTCTACATGTGTTGGGGCGTGATGGGTAGTGCCCTTAGGGTGCCCTTATCGCTAGATGTGGGCATCTCAGAGGGTTTGGGCGAGATTCATAGTGCCATGAGGGTGCCCTATTGGCCAGATGTGGGAACATTGCTATGTGGACTGAAATGGTCAAATAATTAAAATATATTATGTTTCATGTTTTAATTCACTGAAATATTTATCTCATACTGATTTTTCACTCGGTTCTCAACATATTAACGGATTAAAGTCCGACTATTGTCGATTAGGTGAATTCACTTGTTTATACGAACAACACCGAGCGATTTTCATAACTTGCCCAGTAGGCCTAGATCATCAGTTTTAAAAAGAAATCGGGCATATTACTCTTTTTAGGAATTGAAATATCGTCTAACACGTTCCACATATTGCATCTTCATTAACTTAGATTATCATTCCTATAATCACACCCACTGTTATAACATTAGATCCTCACTTTTTAATTCCATCAATAATTATTTGACCGTTCTGTTTTGAAAATAACGCGCAATGTGCTTGACTAAAGAGAGACAGAGAAATACAAGAAGGGCGGGCAAAAGTGAGTGAGGAGTTGATTCTGACGACCTGATCGAGAGCCTTTTGCCTTTATGCATTGGCTTGTTGATTTTTCGTGTTGCTCCGTGGGCTCCGTTATAGAATTGAGTGTACGCATACGTTATATGTTCAACAAGGACATTTGGATACATTTTTTGCCTCATTGTGATGAAAAAATCTAATTTATGCCATTCTTTTTCTCTTGCATATGCTGAATTAGGTAAGGCAGACGGTCACCGACCATTACATTTGATCGACAATTCAGTGATCATACCAACTGTGAAAAATTAGCTGCGTATTGTGTACTTTCATCTCAATTCTCAGTCAATTATGTTGCTCTTTCTATTATGTATTGGAGTTCTAATTCTAGTTTTCGAGGAATATTGTTATTTACTCCAATATTTCTGGCTGAAACACGTCCATTTCAATCATGAATGATTTCTGTTTTCCTCAGCTGCCTAACATTTAATTTTTGTTGTTGGCCCGCTTGGGTGTAAACAATGTCTCAAGCGGTCTCAAGAAACGACAGCCCAGCGACAAGCTGCGACAAGCGAAGTGTAATTTGCGTGTGTGGATTAATGAACGTGTGATGATAATATAGTAACTCAAAGGTAAGTGATGGATGATTAAGTAACTGTGATAATAGTGTTATACGTGTTACAACCACACCCCAAGTTGGGCCTATCAATATTGGGCTTAGGCTAGGCCTACTAGAAAAAACAAAGCAACATAACTCGACCTATAAATCAGTCCAAGCTTCTATTTAGGCCTAGGCCTAAGGCTTATTCTAGTTTTTAGGTTTTCAGATTAGTAGGTCTACGTCTATGCAACATTCACGAATCACGAAACATGTCATTAAGCGTAGGCCTACTGACAGCTTATATGCCTATTTTAGACTCACGCAATAGGCATTCGGATTACTGAATATTATATTTAGGCCTAGGCCTAATCATAAATATCATCATACTCTTAGGCCTAGGGCCTGGTTCTTGTTCAAAACTTCCTTATATTAAGAGAAATTCAGAAACTCTATGCCACCAGAGATGGGCCCGCCTCTTTCAGTTCTTGGATGAATCATTTGTTTGCTTTTATAACTTTGTAATGTGTACTTGTATATTTCCCAGGTTATACACTTGGCTGGACAACGCAGTAAGAATGTGGGGGACATCATGAACAATGTACTAAATCTTACTTCATCAAGGCAGTGCCACAGTTGCTTCGTTAAACGGCCGGGAATACTAGAATTAGTATTCAAACGTTTCCTCGGGTGCTGGATGGACATGATCTGACGTAAGTTGAACATTCTGGTCTTGCCAAGGACTTACAAAATCCTAGACAAAACAAGTAGGCAGGCCGCAGGCCTATGAATTGAAAGAAACGCTGGGTGGATTGCAGAGACGGAGTTTGAACCCTGGCCTACCTTAGACGCCGTCTAAGTAATGAATTGCATTGCAGCCACAATGCAATTTCTTACTTGGACGGCGTCTAAGGTAGGCCGCGATTTAAACTCCGTTTCTGCAATCCACCCACTGTGTCTAAACGACCGCCTGTTGTCACAAGGTTAATGGTAGGGCAGAGCCGAAGTGCAGTCGTATGGCTGTCCTGATGTTTTGTCGGGACTTATCAAATTCATAAAACATCCGAGAATTAAAAAAATCACCTGACACATGACCTATTGATAAAAGCTTCTACAGAATATTTCAGAAACCCCCAAGAAGTTGAATTGTCAAAGAAACTTGATCCTAACTATCTTGGACTACCTTATCGACCTAAACACTGCTGGCTTATATTTAGTTGGGCCTATTGTTAATTTAGTTTTTTGCCAATGAAAAAAAATGGAACCAACCCATAATTGTGCACTCGAGACACTAGATTTATGAATTAAAAAAAGTTTCTCCCACGGAAATCGACCGTAAGTAGTTTCTCTGATACGGGAGTCAGCCATGCTAACCACTGCACAGCGATGATTCGCGTCAAGCTTATTGTTATTTGCTCTAATACAACATAGAAACGCGACGAACCTGTGGCGCGTCACATAAGATTGTATTATTTTGCCGGATGGCCGGCCTATTAGGGTAGTCACTTCGTTGAAGGAATGATTTTTTACCTGGATCATTCACCTATATATCATTGCATGCGTTTTTGCCTTTCAAAATATAGTTCAAGAAGTTACGGGCACATTCAGCTTAGTTGCTAATGCGCTCGTTTCGTTCAATCCGGGAGGTGAGGGGGATATCAAGACTTGGTTTGATCCCTGCCACAAGGATCACAAATCTTTTCAGGGATTTTTCATGGTTTCCAACTGTAGTTTAGGTCGATACAGGGATGGTTCCTACAATATATGCCACAACCGCTTCCTTCTCACTCTCCTCCCCATCACCTTTAGAAAGAAATATTATTTTCATTGATCGTTCATCCGACGTGAAAAGTTCTTAGTTATCGTTACAGTGCGTCGTGAAACCAAAACAGATGAATAATCTAATTCAAGAAGTTGTTTGGAATTGTTCGCGTAAAGACGTCAAGTGTTTTGTTCAATTGACATTCTTGGTGCCACCTACATGTGAGCAGAACCTTCCTAACTATACGGTGCGCTTTCATGTATCAAAGTTCCAGTCAACTTTCAGTGGTTATGAGAGTTACCGTGGGGGAAACTTTATGCCTGCTCTAGGGTTACCCTCACCAGATTGGTCAATAATGAGAATCTAAACTGGGATCGGTTTGCTTCTTCACATATGTAACAACTCTAGCACAACATTTCTCTTGAACAATTCATTGACTATTTCTAAATATTCTCTCAGTCCTCCTCATATATATTCAGGAGTATCAACGCTACTCTAATCTTGAACCAGCCTAATGCACGTTCTAGGTAATATGATCGACTCAATAATGTCACTAACTGAAACATTGCGACAGTGTATACACGACAATAATATAGGCCTACCTAAGTTATAAAATACATAATATCACTTATAGTTAATCCAATTCATCAATTCAATTCAATTCTGTGCAAAATAACCCGGTCATTATGCCTCAAAACCCCCATGAAACAAAGTTATTGATAGCTAATGTTATAATGTGCTATTTTTGTTTTCATTTCCAGTTGCGGTACCGTACGACGATCGTTTCCAGACGCAGAACCTGGAGAAATTGATTTCAAAATTGAGCTGTGGTTTTGAGACAGCCGGAATAGAAAGAGCGGGCGGCTAGAGCTTTCAGGAAAGGTAACAGCCCTAACATTGCACCGGCCACCAATCTCAATGCCTCCCCCCCCCTCAGTGCTTGACATCACGGTCAACAACCACCATGCACTGACGCCTCCCCCCCCCCTCTCTTCAAACGCACAACGAACCGACTACCACCCTGTCCTTGGAAGACGCACAGAACATCATTGTGGAAGAGAATGAGGCAGAATGTCTACAAAGAGGTTCAGCTTACACCTCACATCAGCGGCAATGCTACAGGCAAATTTTGTAAAATATTGAAAATCTCAATTTCAATTCATGCTTTGTGACAGGAATATCTCCATTAAGGTTGTTCATTAAATTGTACTGACATATCCCAATTGATGTAGGCCTACATACTTGCTAAGGTACGTTTACTCTCGAGCTTTGTGCCACGTGCAATATGCTACCATAATAAGTGACCGCCAACACTCACTCAGCGCACGAATACGTTTACTGTTGAGCGCAATGACGACGTCATAGTTAGACTTCAAATTGTGGTTACGCTTCCACGAGAAATTCTGTAAGCTTCCGCCAAATGTATCCAATCAAACTATATGAGGTTATTAATACTCTTG
>OZ023328.1:1446248-1488748 GCA_964007535.1 Brachyptera risi | reverse complement strand
ACAGTGAGGCAGTAGCCTCGCGCCGGGTAGCTAGGTCACACAGTGAGGCAGTATTGCGCCGGGTAGCTAGGCCACACAGTGAGGCAGTATTGCGCCGGATAGCTAGGTCACACAGTGAGGCAGTAGCCTCGCGCCGGGTAGCTAGGTCACACAGTGAGGCAGTATTGCGCCGGGTAGCTAGGCCACACAGTGAGGCAGTATTGCGCCGGGTAGCTAGGCCACACAGTGAGGCAGTATTGCGCCGGATAGCTAGGCCACACAGTGAGGCAGTATTGCGCCGGATAGCTAGGCCACACAGTGAGGCAGTAGCCTCGCGCCGGGTAGCTAGGTCACACAGTGAGGCAGTATTGCGCCGGATAGCTAGGCCACACAGTGAGGCAGTATTGCGCCGGATAGCTAGGCCACACAGTGAGGCAGTATTGCGCCGGGTAGCTAGGCCACACAGTGAGGCAGTATTGCGCCTAGTGGCTAGGCCACACAGTGAGGCAGTAGCCTCGCGCCGGGTAGCTAGGCCACACAGTGAGGCAGTAGCCTCGCGCCGGGTAGCTAGGCCACACAGTGAGGCAGTATTGCGCCGGATAGCTAGGCCACACAGTGAGGCAGTATTGCGCCGGGTAGCTAGGCCACACAGTGAGGCAGTATTGCGCCTGGTGGCTAGGCCACACAGTGAGGCTGGTATCTAGGCACATAGTGAGGCAGTATTGCGCCTGGTAGCTAGGTCACACAGTGAGGCAGTATTGCGCCGGGTAGCTAGGCCACACAGTGAGGCAAGAGCCTCGCGCCGGGTAGCTAGGCCACACAGTGAGGCAGTAGCCTCGCGCCGGGTAGCTAGGCCACACAGTGAGGCAGTATTGCGCCTGGTTGCTAGGCCACACAGTGAGGCAGTATTGCGCCTGGTAGCTAGGCCACACAGTGAGGCAGTATTGCGCCTGGTAATTGGGCCACACAGTGAGGCAGTATTGCGCCTGGTAGCTAGGCACATAGTGAGGCAGTATTGCGCCTGGTAGCTAGGCCAGACAGTGAGGCAGTATTGCGCCGGGTAGCTAGGCCACACAGTGAGGCAGTATTGCGCCTGGTAGCTAGGCCACACAGTGAGGCAGTATTGCGCCTGGTAGCTAGGCCACACATTGAGGCAGTATTGCGCCGGGTGGCTAGGCACATAGTGAGGCAGTATTGCGCCTGGTAGCTAGGCCACACAGTGAGGCAGTATTGCGCCGGGTAGCTAGGCACATAGTGAGGCAGTATTGCGCCGGGTAGCTAGGCACATAGTGAGGCAGTATTGCGCCTGGTAGCTAGGCCACACAGTGAGGCAGTATTGCGCCTGGTAGCCAGGCCACACAGTGAGGCTGGTAGCTAGGCCACACAGTGAGGCTGGTAGCTAGGCCGCACAGTGAGGCAGTATTGCGCCTGGTAGCTAGGCCACACAGTGAGGCAGTATTGCGCCTGGTAGCTAGGCCACACAGTGAGGCAGTATTGCGCCTGGTAGCTAGGCCACACAGTGAGGCAGTATTGCGCCGGGTAGCTAGGCCACACAGTGAGGCAGTATTGCGCCTGGTAGCTAGGCCACACAGTGAGTCAGTATTGCGCCTGGTAGCTAGGCCACACAGTGAGGCAGTATTGCGCCTGGTAGCTAGGCCTCACAGTGAGGCAGTATTACGCCTGGTAGCTAGGCCACACAGTGAGGCAGTATTGCGCCTGGTAGCTAGGCCACACAGTGAGGCAGTATTGCGCCTGGTAGCTAGGCCGCACAGTGAGGCAGTATTGCGCCTGGTAGCTAGGCCACACAGTGAGGCAGTATTGCGCCGGGTAGCTAGGCCACACAGTGAGGCAGTATTACGCCTGGTAGCTAGGCCACACAGTGAGGTAGTATTGCGCCGGGTAGCTAGGCCACACAGTGAGGCAGTATTGCGCCTGGTAGCTAGGCCACACAGTGAGGCTGGTAGCTAGGCCACACAGTGAGGCAATATTGCGCCTGGTAGCTAGGCCACACAGTGAGGCAGTATTGCGCCGGGTAGCTAGGCCACACAGTGAGGCAGTATTGCGCCTGGTAGCTAGGCCACACAGTGAGGCAGTATTGCGCCGGGTAGCTAGGCCACACAGTGAGGCAGTGACTGTACTAGAAGCAGACAATAGAATTGCTCGGAGAAAAGAGAAAGTTTCAGCTATTTTACATGATTGGCCCTAATAAATATAGATCCACTAGAATGTGCTCGCGTGAGATGGAGACTCAAACCACCCGTGCGCTCGTGGTGTGGGATAGGGGGGACGGTCGCTCGTAGCGGCAGGCGTGTGAGCGGGAACCGGGGATACGGGTGGCCGATTGTTGGATGTGAGATTTCAGTGTTTTCATGTTGCGTGTTTTGTTTGTTTTACCCGGATGTCGAGTCGGTGGTCAGGGAGCCTTAGTCCTAGTGCCTAGTGCCCAGTGCTTAGTGCCTAGTGTCTAGTCCTAGTGTCTAGTCCTAGTCCCTAGTGCCCAGTGTCTAGTCCTAGTGTCTAGTCCTAGTGTCTAGTCCTATAGTGCCCAGTTGTTAGTGTCTAGTGTCTAGTGCTTAGTGCCTAGTGTCCAGTCCTAGTGTCTAGTCCTAGTGCCTAGTGTCCAGTCCTAGTGCCTAGTGCTTAGTGCCCAGTGTCCAGTCCTAGTGCCTAGTGTCTAGTCCTAGTGTCTAGTCCTAGTGCCTAGTGTCCAGTGCCTAGTGCTTAGTGCCTAGTGTCTAGTCCTAGTGTCTAGTGCCTAGTGTCTAGTCCTAGTGTCTAGTCCTAGTGCCTAGTGCTTGGTGCCTAGTACCTGATAATGTCTCACCCCTTCAAATGTGTGCTGTCGAATGTGCACCGACCGAGTATCGGGCCCCAGGAAGCTGCTGTCGGAGTCCTCTGTCCTTGCAAGACGGAGATGAACAGAGATAACTACGTAGATAGAAATAATCTGAAACCGGTGTTAGGTTATTGGAAAGAGAAACAGGATAAAGGGACGACGAAAATGAAATGAAGGGAATAAAATGTAGCGATACAAAAAATGAATGACAAAATCATGATTAGTTAGATGAGCGTGGCGAAGATTCCATTTCACATGCCGAAAAAAAATTTGCTTCGTTTTTTTTTTATTTTCATTTTGTACGCGGCATACAGGTCAGGAAAAAAAACCTACCGACTTGAAAATTTTTCTTCATATTTCTGTCATACCAGAATAGACTGGGATTGTTTTTCAGGAACATATAGACGATCGCAGTGACCAGAATAGACTGGGATTGTTTTTCAGGAACATATAGACGATCGCAGTGACTTTCCGTGTGAAGATATTGTATTCACACCATTCGTTAAAGTATCTTGTGGAAGACTATCCGTCCATATGGAACAAGTATCCACATTACGTGTCATGTTGTTTACGTGTAACGATACATGGATACAAATCCAGGGGGGGAATAGGCCTATATAGTGTACACTGATCTCTCCACCTTGGTTGAATCATCACTAGTGTCTGCATCTCGGAGTGTATCTGCACGGTTCAAGGTCATGATCGCTTATATCTGTGTTCTGCCCTAGGGGAGGGGGGGTCAATGCCGCGCAATAGCAACTTTCAGTGACGACTTGAGAACAGTTTGATGGGTCGACATTCTGATGCAACAAACCCGCAAATCTCTCTTCAAGATGGTGTGGAATAACATCAATACACATTTCCACATGTGGGCCTGTATCCAGCCGCATACCTCCTGTACGTGTAGGTCAGACGGTGTGAGATGAATCTGGAAAGTGTCAACATTTTCTCATTATAATGTCTTCCCAACTGAAAGACTCTTAAATCTTTTATCTACGGCGGAAATGTACGGTCACGGACAGCGCAGTCTGATGGTTTTAAAGTTCATGGGTTTTATATATTTAAAATAGGGTGGTGAGATCGCCCCGTCCAAACGATCCTACCTTCCATCCATCACGTCAATTAGTGAACAATGATTTTGTAACAAGTTTCGATGTTATAAATAAAAAGCAATGATGTATCATACTGCTGAAAGGTTCCCTTCAATAAGCGATACGTGTCTAAATCTGCTAGTTGTTATCGTATAGTATTGACTCGCCTCGCGGTCTCACTCCGGTGCAGCGACACCTCTGTAGCCAACAGGTGCATTCCTCACCCCCCCCCCCCTCATGCTGTGGGGGGGGGGGCGGATCACTCGATTGCACCGTAATGGAATAAAATGCTGTTCTTTTGTTCGAGCTCCACGGCTCTAACGACAGTACGGATTCAGTTGGGACTGGGCACTAGCAAGTGGCATCATCTGATTCGACACTGTGTAGCAATCGGTTGCATCTCTTCTGAGAAAACCCATTTCGCAGTTCTTCTAGACTCATGAGAATAATCCAGAGGGGAAGAATATTTCGTTCGAGTGAATTCAGATCAGCCATTTTGGTGAAAAAAAATGTAGATAGGCCGTCTGTATTATCACATCTCATCATTATGTATATATTCTACATACTGTTGATGTAATAATAGAGAAAGCCTATATATATATATATATATATATATATATATATATATATATATATATATATATATATATATATATATATATATATAGATATATATAGATATATATATATATATATATATATATATATATATATATATATATATATATATATATATATATATATATATATATATATATATATATATATATTTAAATATATATATAGGCCCATATATCTTGTTTTAACATCTATCAGAGCTGATAAGAAACCTTCGAGGTTTCTAGATGCAACAAGTTTCACCAATTAATTTGAAACGATCAAAATGAGTAATGAATGAAAGAGGAAGGCAGTGGCATATGATTGCCACTCATGAACTCAAGGTGTATATCTAGCTTGTCATCACATTGCACCCTGCGTGTTCCCAGTTATAACTGCATTATCACCCGCTCAATCGTACCCCCATATCTCCTGGCCGGACCCTGAAATGTGAGTGCTCAGTACTTCCTCATCTCACCATTCCGTCTCAAGCTTTTCGTTTTGCTATCCCCGAGTTGAAAAATCGTGAAATTGAATTATTTCTATTATACCCTTCACGAGGCTAGCAGATTATAGCCAATGGCAGCCCTTAAAAATGTAAACAAAAGGATGCACTGCCTTCCCTAGTTGATCATCCTAGTGGCATTGATGCAAAGCCATCTCGAGTGCTTGGTACAATATTTTACAACTCACTTTGACATTTCACTAACTAAATGGGCGATGAGTTTTCCAAAAGGAAATGTGGAAATGACATGACGTTGGAAATAAAAATGTCAGGAATATCAATCAGTCATTTTCAATGGAATGACTGGTATCTCACTCAGATTTTACTTATTCCACATTAATTTTGATGAATGTCGAGAATAGAGTCCAGTTGGTGGGGTCGTTGAGCCCCAACCCCCCTGCCTGTGGTCCACGCACGCAAGCCGGCCAGCCGCATGACGTCACGCCAAGGTCAAGTGGGCGGGTGTTACCCTAGGTCAGACCGTCCCATGTGGTCCCCCGTCCCTATGACTACCAGTGCTTGTCAGTGTTCCCGGCGACCACCCATCGCGCTCCCGACACAGTCTGGATCGGGCGGGACACGTCTGGAACCGATCACCAGGAATGTTGGAGAGAGAGAGAGAGAGAGAGAGATGAGAGAGAGAGAGAGGAGAGAGAGAGAGAGAGAGAGAGAGAGAGAGAGAGAGAGAGAGAGAGAGAGAGAGAGAGAGAGAGAGAGAGAGAGAGAGAGAGAGAGAGAGAGAGAGAGAGAGAGAGAGAGAGAGAGAGAGAGAGAGAGAGAGAGAGAGAGAGAGAGAGAGAGAGAGAGATTATAGTATCGTCCAAATAAATAAGAATTTGCACTTGATATACCGGAATTTTAATTCATCTTATATATATATATATATATATATATATATATATATATATATATATATATATATATATATATATATATATATATATACACACTGGCGTAAAACCGGGGGCGAAGGGGGGGCATTGCCCCCTCTAACTTTTGGCCAAGGGGGGGCAACAAGAAAAAGGTCTTGCAAGACTCAATTTGTCTCGTTGTTTCTTGTTGAAATCTACTTCATTAACATCAGCTGTCATTTTCTTTCACGCTGTCACAATTATCGACATTTGCGCCCCCAATAATCAATCCTCCGCTAGAAAAATATAATATTGACCCACGAATAGACACACAATAAAACACATTATTAGTTTAACACTCATATTATCCCTCATTATCAGGAATTGTATCAGTACACTCTACTACTTTACACTTCATTTGTTTTTAATGATTCAATTATCAGATTTCAAAACTGCACGTGGAATCGCGGAAATCACTTGCAAAATGACCGTATTACAAAAAAAAAAAAATCACTGCTGGGAATTTTGCCGGGAGAAATCGCGAAAATAACTTTGGTTATGTCCATAGTGATTCAATCATTGGACTCCAAAACTGCTTGTCAATATAAAAAATCACCTGAAAAATGACATGAGCCCATTTCGAAAAATTCCCTGCGCGGGGCTTTGCTGGGAGAAATCGCAAAGGTATAACTGCGAAAATGTCCATGAGAATTCAATTATAAGACTCCGAAACCATTCGTGAATCGCAAAGATGAAATGTCTATTTTATCAAAAATGTCCTGCGGGTCTCTGCTGGGGTAGTGTCCAGCTGAGTGGTCATCTTATGTGCATCCCTCAATACACACATTCTAATGACGTCACTGAGAGTGAATATATAACAGATTTCATATTTCTCGTGAAATCAGCTTCAACGAAAAACGAATTGATCCTGGAAAACCCCTTGAACAACTCAAACTAAAAATATTTGTGGTACTTTGTAGAGCTCCCCCCCCCCCCCCCCCGCCCGCCCTCTCCGTGACCTTGTGGTCAGGAATTGGTCTTATCCCCTCATCTTTAGAAACGTTCCGACGCCCCTGTATGTGTATATATATATATATATATATATATATATATATATATATATATATATATTTATATATATATATATATATATATATATATATATATATATATATATATATATATATATATATATATATGGTTAGTTGGAAGAGCGGCATCCCCACCGAACCTCGCCATTTTCTTCTGAATACCAACGTAAACAAATGTATAACTATGTTGTGTTTTGAAGAAATAAAGACTTATTATTATTATTATTATATATATATATATATATATATATATATATATATATATATATATATATATATATATATATATATATATATATATATATATATATATATATATATATATATATATATATATATATATATATATATATATATATATATATATATACACATATATGATGAAACTGACAGTTGTTACCACAACATATTTTTCTTGGTTGCAAGTGTGTCTTCAATAACATGTTGTTTATTATTTGTGCAACTTTATCGGCTTTATCCCCGGCTATTCGGGGTGCAGCCTCCCCTAACACAGCTTCTAGCGTGTCTCTTATGCTCATAAGACAGTATAACTACCCACAAACCTTATCAATAGTAACCACCCATAAGACACGCTGAAGACCTCGAACCTCCAATCTCGCTTTCATTGCGAAGTGGCTATTCACCGAACCGGAAGTACTTTTGCTGTCTGTGTATACATGGCAACGTCGCGCAACTCACGTCTGAGCGCCTGCGCGTCTGCATGTACGAGTACCGCGAAAAGTTTCAAAAGATTTAAATTGCTCTGCCCAACAGCAATAACCCAATTTCCATTTCACCACACCTTTTGAACCTTTTTAAATGATTACGTTATATTTGAGAATCAACATTTCACTAATAATTTGAAAAAAAAATAATGAGTGGAAAATCAACATTCTACTCATAATTTAAAAAAAATGATTCAATATAGTTTTAAATAGCCTACCATTATTTCAAAAATAATAAGTGAAATGACCGTATATTTGAGAATCAACATTTTTACCCTTAATTTAAAAAACATTCTTCAACATAGTTTTGAGTAGCCTAACATTATATCAGAAATAATAAGTGAAATGATTACGTTATATTTGAGAATTAACATTTTACTCGATTTGAAGAAAAAAATATTCAACATAGTTTTGAGTAGTCTACCATTATTTCAGAAATAATAAGTAGAGTTAGAATATCCATTTGCTTCGATCTCCTGGGACAGTCCCGTTTTTGGACATCTTACCTCGATGTCAATAACTTTCGCGCAGGATTTTGTCACATTTTTAGCAAAAATTGTTTTTAAATTATATATACAGTTGAGAAGTACATATAAAATATATTTGTATAGAGAAATGAGAATCCACGAATTGATGAAAAATGTATTTATATAAAATATATATTCCATCAACAAGTGGGCTCTAGCAATTTTGATGTGGCAAGTGAGGAAAGCTGATTTCAAAATTCTTGATTTGAAGCTTGTCAAACTAGATTTTAGCTGTGATTACTGATTAGTTAATAATAATAATAAATCTTCTTCATTTGCATACAAGTATAAATATACAAAAAGGCGATGTTCAGTGTATGACATCAGCTTTCATTCTGGTGTCACATTGACTGGTCTATCACATAACCCTATATTATATTTCATATCTAAGATGAACAAAACATTTTCTAAATTCTCTTTTGCTCTTCCAGTAAGTCTGATTTTATTCTTGATTTAAATGCATAATGTTTCAATTTCTTGTAAGTTGGTGGAACCTCGTTATATAGTTTTGGTGCAATGTATGAAAACGAAGATTGAAATTTAGCTGTGCGGTGAAATGGTACGTTGAGTGATTCCTTATGTCTGATGTTCGCTGAGTGCATGGTTCCCCTGTTATGAATTTTTTTGAAAAGATTCTGGAGTTTTGTAATTGATAACTTTATGGATATTGTTGATGCAATGTGATTTTAGTCTATTTTCCATTTTAAGCCATCCAATTCTGTTGATCGTTGGTGTGATATGATCCCGATCATAATCGAACGCGAATCGTACACACGAATTTTGGATTTTTATATTACTTTTAATGAGCTGGCTGAGAGGTTTGGACCGTACACAATGTCACAGTATGATAGTTTTGAAAGTATTAGCGCATCCGTTAGTTTGAGTCTAACAGTTGAAGGCAGGAAGTTCTTGACACTGTATAGTACACGGAGTCTTGCATATGCACTTTTGCAGATTTTAGTGACATATTGTTTGAATTTCAATTCATTATCAAACCATAAACCTAAATTCTTAAATGTATATAGGTATGGGGCCTAAAAACTCAGTGGCTATAGGCACCCACGTTATTTTACTATGGAAAGTGACCTGGGTTAGCCCCTCATTAAATATTGGCTTGGGCCTAACTTATCATAAAACATATGCAGTATATATTAGCCTACAAACGCAATGTCTTGGTCTACAAATTCAATGGCCTAGCCTAGGCCCAGTTAATTTTTTTACGTTCAAATTCAAAGCGTAAAACATATCTACTAACAGAATGAATGTGAGTTCAGCATGCAGTTTTATTATGTATTATTAACATTATTTTAACCTCGAACTATGTTCCCGTTTTCCACATTAAGCTAGACCAAATTCAATGGCTAGACATGTAAATCCCACCATTCGCAAAGGCAAACCAAATCCACCGGTTCGGTAGCTACACGATGTAGTGACACCAACTTATTTTATCATAATTATGATAAAATAAGTTGGTATCACTACATCGTGGTAGCTACAAACCAAAGATGTTCGTAACGAATACATCTTTGACTCTTGGCTGCAGACAGTGATGCCACATGTAAGCAGTTCGTTTGGTTCGGTGAATAGAGGCTGCCGGAAGGGAATTGTCTGATGGTTGATGAGGCAGGCTGGGTCTGGGATCCACACGATGACGTCATCGTGAGCTGCTATAAGCTTGATCAGAGTCGATAAAGCAGTTCTACCTTCTTTAGCCTTGCTATACTTCATGGGCTCGGGCTTGATCTGATTTCAAAGGAATCTCAACTTTTTAACCCGATATAAGTGTTATTTGTTTGTGTTCATGTGTTGAATGCTATCTGATTGTGTTGCTATTTAACCTGCTCCGACCATTTACTCTGGAGCGTGAGATACCGGTACTCATAGTCTTGTCAACTTGAGTTTAGTTGATCGTTAGTTTAGATTAGTCCAAATCATGGCTTGAGGAAAAACAATGGTCGAATGTCAGTATTTCTGTCAAGTGACGTCAGTCGTCACCCGTTGTTGCAAGAGACAGACAACAATGTCCACCAGTTGGAATTGACCAATCAGAATATTCAGTAGTCCACCAGTTTGCTGTATTGCTATGGTAACTATAGGCTTCTGTCAAGTGACGTCACCCATTGTTGCAAGAGACAGACAACAATGTCCACCAGTTGGAATTGACCAATCAGAATATTCAGTAGTCCACCAGTTTGCTGTATTGCTATGGTAACTATTGTTTGTCATTTCTTACTTGACAGAAGCCTACTATGTCAGTATTAAGGCCTGTTTTCATGGCTCACGGCAGGCGTTTTTTCTCCTGGCCAATCAGAATGTATGAAATTCCTATCGCTTGCACTTGCTCTCTGCCGTGAGATATGGAATAAATTTAACTTTGGAATAAACGCCGCGGTTAAATACCCTCACTCTTACAAGTGGTAGGGTTATGTCGGAATATTACTTCTAGAACAGTAGGCCTACTTTTCAGATATGCACTATGATTGTTTTTGCGTGCCACATAAAACAATACTAAAAATCACTTGACCGCCTGAATTGAACAAGAATTACCTATTTAAATAAATAAGTCAAATCTAGATGTGGATGCGAAGAAACGCGACTATGTGAACAGTGCAGGCGGCAGGCAGTTTCTTAACCGCCTGTCGCGAGCCAAACTCTTTTTGTCTTTTAGTATGACCATTTCCGTACCTGGTATTTAATTATCCTTTCTGGTTCACTACATCAGTGTACCAATGTTAGTAATATACCGTAGCTGAATAGCAGCCGCAATATGGCCACGTCGTTCAGGTCGTAATGGGACGAGTGTGTCGGTGGATGAATACGTTGGGCAAGATTAGGTCACCCCTCCGTGCACTTGTGTCCTGCTACTTCCTTTCTGTTCTCTCAATATTATATCAATGTTCTCGGCCTCAGGTTATAGGACGGGATGTTTTGTTGTCAGTAACTGATACTGGAATTGTATTTATTCGTAGACATGACAGTCCCGGATTCCGTTTGATTGGATACAGGATCGGGTAATGTCCACGTCACACCTCGGTCAAGGAAGCCGGGTCCTGGAGGACAAATAAATTAATCAAAATGTCTGCAATTGATATAAACAATTTGAAATAAACAGCAGGAAGGTGCCGCTTGTAACCGGTCTCATTAGTTCATCGTTTGCCTCAATTAGGAAACTATGTCTATGAATATCGATGTTGTGTGTTTAGGCCCGGTTACGGTGCCCATGGTGTCGACCAACTCGTCGCCGCCGATAGCCATGCCCGTGCAGGTGCCGCCCGGGCACGTGGTCCAGCAGATCGTGGACGAGAGCGGCACTCTGCGCCATGTGATCCTCTCGTCGCAGCCTCCGCTCCCCATGCAGCCGCACTACGTACGTAGCAACGTGCCTTCGGGTATCCATCAACTTTCAACATTCTTTATGGAAAGTTCTGATTGGACGAGCAAATGCAAAGACTTCATCTATCTCTCATGAAGCTTTTTTTTTGTTTTGCTTGTAAGCACTGCACAGGTCACACGGTTCAACTGATCGATATGAGAAATATATACTGTACACGCAGACTTATCCAGCTTAGAACTGTACAGTTGACACACTGAGAGAATAGGACTCGTGCAGCCACCACAACAAAACTTCATCAATATAGAAAAATGAGATATTTCACAAATACGCTCGTTATTGGTTGTCTTTAATAATTCAAATGATTAAATATGAATATATTCGCAATATTAAAATTATCTTGTGCACTTAAGCGAAGGGAACAGTGAAAATACGGGTATGTTTTATTTATATTTCATCTTTTTTCTGTAAGATGATTTGTGGTTCTGTTAACCATACAGGTTCGGGAACAAGCAATGTTTCCATGCAAATCCGCTAAAAATGATGTCAGTTATTTATTAACATATCTTTATCTATTGTTATATATATATCTATACCTATATAACTATATCTATATGGCCAAATCTATTGGTTTAAAAAATCAAAAAAGACGCTAGTAGTGTAACATGATTAGCTATTTTAGTGTTGTCATGTTGAAAATTATTCAGTGCACCAAAGTGATACCAGGAATAGCCACGGTAGAAATCCTAATCTCTCAGTGTTTCAACTGTATACGTAGGTTTTGGGTCATCCGTCCAACCATTTCTGACAAATAACATCTCAAGGTTTTTAAAAACTTCATAAAATTTGGCTGGGCAGGAAAACCCTTCATCAAAAAAATAAAATTTTCTCTGAATGTGAACACAATAATTCAATAACGCTACACATTTATTACAATTTTGTATGCAATTACAAAAACCAATAAACAATAAATTACAAACCAATAAATTACATAAACCAGCCGTTTTGAAGAAAATAATTTGTTGAATGTTTTTGTGCATCAATTCTAGTCTAGATAGAAGTAATAGCAGAATTATGTTGCCAAGATTCACTGCTTTCTAGATTCTATATTTGCCCAACAATGAAGTATATTATGTGCGTCAAGGTGTGTAGAGTTTTCGATTACTTTAACGAGTATTTACCATACCTTATTCAGATATCTCGCTCATCTTACAACGCATATGTTGCGTTTGCATATAGATAGTAGTAGGAATGATAATGTCATCATCTGAATTGCCTTCCAACTCGATTGAGAAGCTACGAAGTCTGAATGACAGCGTCCAACATGCTGTTTCTTGCATCACTAGGAACTGAGAGAGAGGTCGGAACACTGACAGCCTGGTCTGCAGTCATGTGCTGAATGACCTCGCTGCGCTGCCGATGCACCTTCTCAAACTCACTGTGTATATCGCGGTCTTGTGGACCTAATTGCTGTCGTACATTGACGAAGGGCAAAGTGAAATCTGTGAATGTCTCGGGTGTATCATATTGTTTCTTTACTTTCGTTGACTTGACTTCAATTTTAAATCATTTTATTCTTGCTTTTTCATACATAGCGATGCAACTCTGGTTAATAATAATCAAAGTGATAATGATAACATACAGTAATGAATAATCAATATAATAATTAGATTAGCGCTTCAAAGATTCCATCCCACTCTTATAGGGCTTTGTCTGTGTTTTTTTTTTTTTTTTTTTTTTTTTTGTGGGCACTGCACAGGTCGCAGGGTTTGACTGATCGACATGAAACTTTTTTTTTACGGGCCAACTTTTACAACTTAGAACTGTATGGTTTTTGGAATGAATCGGTCGGTTAGATTTTGAGAAATATCATGTCAAAGTTTTTAAAAACCCGATAAGATTAGAGGCCTGTGAGAAAATTTGAAAAAATGAAACCTCTTCGAAAAAAATAAAATTTTCTCTTGAGTGTTCAAACATAAATGATACACATAACCACCATTTTGTAAGCAATTTGAATCAGCCGTTTCGAAGAAAAAAATTCAAATAACTGTTTTCATACATCAAATATATGGAAATGAGCCAAGATTCACTGCTTCCTAGATTCGATATTTGCCCAAACATTAAATATTCTTCATATTCGTCAAGGTGTGTAGAATACCGGAAAAGATGAAGTAGCAATCAAATGAAGGACAGAGTGTGTAGAATACCAGAGTCGATAAAGTAGCAAATGTAGGACTGTTATTATACCTTATTCAGATATCTCGCTCATCTTACAACGCATATTTCGCGTTTGCCTAGTATATAACCAAGACATAAATATAGTAAGGAGTGTCGAGAATAATAGTGGTATTTTTACATATTTGTTGCTTATGAATTGTGCAATTATATTTCAAATATTCCAAATCAAATTCTAAATCCTGAGTGTGGGCCCTATGGAAGATTAAAGAAACCCACGTAAGACAATGTCTTGTTTGCGGGGGGGGGGGGGGGGGTCTGAAAAATAGAGTAAGCCTACGGTATGAAATCCGTCTATGTATATGTGTAAACCTTTATGACTTGTGATAAGTGGAATTGATGTAGCCAACTTGCGTTTCTTGTTTCCAGGGCCATGGTAGCGGGCCGAATCAGCCCCCTCAGGGGTACTACAACCCCCAGGGGCTGCCCCCAGGCTACCCGCCCCCACACTTTGCCCATGCCAACCCACTACACATGGGGCACGTTCCTCCCCCGAACCACCAAGGTAAGCACACTACGACCATATTATCAGCTCTGGAAAGTAGGGCTTGATTTGAACATAGATATATATTACCTTATACGTTACTCCTGCAGCTGATAGCGACATATGGTCGTTCCAATCTCGGCGCCCATATTAGACATTTACAAATAGAATCTACGCAAGGCATTCTATATATTATCACTAATATAACATGTCTAATATGTGGGAAACTTCCCGGTTTGCAAAGCGGTGTGAAGCCACTGCCGAGACACTAATATGTACGCCTTCTCAACGTCGAGTAACGTATCTAGGTAATACAGATCTATGAACCCACCACCTATGAATGAACAAATGAAAAGTCCGTTCTGACAGCCCACAAATTGGCACTTTGAACCGAACAGTTTCATTGTTTTGTTTTGTAAACGTTTGGTTGTTTCCACGTACGAATCAGTGGCCATGTTTCTGTTCTCTGTGTGGGCTTCAGTACAACACTCTGGACACCCTTGTCACACATCGCATATCACACATAACATGGAGCTAGCTCCCAACGTACCGACCTTGGCTCAAAATCACGCTACTGTATGGAATTTTGTTCAAAATTAGTAATTTTCTATTTTTACATTTTTTAATGAGTCATTAGACGAACTTCAGCGGGGATTTGACATACTGAAAAAAATTGGTGTTCGTTTTTATGTTTTTTTTTTGTTTTTTTTGTTTTTTTGTCGGTTCTCCACAGGTCAAACGGCTACAGCTATCAATTTCAAACTTTTTCTCACCATGGTTCCTCATCTAGCTTAGATCTGCATAGTTTTGTGGCATTATCGGGTGGTAACTTTCATTTTTATGAATTTTAGAAATCTCAAAAATACCCATTAGAATAACACGGCGGAAAAAAAATTTAAAAATTCTTATTTTCAAAAAAAAATGAAATTTTGTGTGAAGTTGAATTGCATCTTGATACACAGTACTGGAAATTCCCAGCTTGATCAGGTCAGCCATTTTGAAGAAAAAACATGGAATGTGCTAAATTGGTATCACTCGAAGCAGTTTTTACCCATTTATAACTAAAATGTCACCCAATTGGCAAATTTAGGCAAAAGTTTGGCAAAGAAGTCGACATACTATTACTTTCCGCTCGTCTAACAACGCGTATATAGCGTTTTCCTAGTACATATTCATCCTGCTTTTGATTTACTGATAGCTCTCCCAATACGTTCAGTGTGCAATCGTACAAACCCAGCGTGCAGTGTTTTGAATGCCTTGTCCCTGTTACTGCCTGACACCTGTCACGGCAACACCGGGACGTGCTGACACAGAGTCAGCATAAACAGTCATGTTGAACATTGCTGCGTGGTTCATACGACCACTGGTTACGCACTAGTGTTTCTCAGCAGCCTGTTGCAAGTATTTTTGTGCCCTTCCACTAGAAATGATGGATTTCTGAATACTTTCACCCATATTTTTCACGTGCGTTTCAACAATTCAGTCGTAACAATCCCTAGCATGGTGGCTCCAATCAAACAATCAATCGAATCAAGTTGTGATGCTGTTTATGACAATTGCATCTGTCACTTGTATCCGCATGACAGATTGTAGCTTGTTATATAGGGCTCGACGTGCGGGCAGGTTGTTTGGAGCACCGAGAGGCTAGACATTGAGGTTACGTTACGAGGGCCAGCTGATGCGTGAGTCACGCTCAGTGTTGGCTAATGAACGCCTTTGTATTTTCTCAACTTTCCAATCAACGCGTTACATTTACAGTCGAGGATCTTGAACTTTCTTCATGTTTGATTTTTCGGTGATCTTCAACGGAATAAAACGTTCATTTAAAAGTACATCATTTTGGATCACTCATGATCATATTCGACACGATCGCCCTATCCCGTCCGTATTCCGAATGAGATCGACTATTTTACGGTCTATTCCGAATGCATAATATTCCCTGTTTGGTATCTCAACATGTAATCACCTGTCACCAGGCGAGCCGGCAGCCACGTGCGGTCAAGGTTGACGTGTTGTGACTTGTAGTTGTATGCAGGCTGTGCACACTGATTGTATTGTTCTAGCGTCTGGAAGCAACGCGCATTCAAAGTGTTTATGAATTATAATACCGGTAGTGGACTGACCGGCACAGGTAGCTGAGTGGTTAGCTCACTTGCTTCGTGTGACCCGGGAGGTGAAGGGACATATCGGACCTGGTTCGATCCCCGCCTCCGTCCATCTTTACAGGGGTTTTTCGTGGTTTCCCTCTGTAGTCCAGGCCAATGCCGGGATGGTTCCTACAATATAGGCCACGACCGCTTCCTTCCCACTATCCTTCCCACTACCTATAAAAACCTTCATCTCATCATCCCATCATCTCATTAATCATTCATCTGACGCCAATAGATCTTAGTAATCATTACAGTGCGTCGTTAAAACCCAATAAAATGAAAATAAAAAAAAAGTAGTGGACTGTGTATTGGTTATTTTTGATAGTTTTTAATCAATCAAGTGTAATATAAATGGATGACGCTGTTGGTAGCTGTTGTCTAACCGCCGAGGAAGATGACGCACAAAACAACATGTACTTCAAGCCTGATTGTGTACCAGGAGTCTAAGTAGTGTTGAGAGTTTAACAGTGCTCGCTGGCGGTTGTTTTGCAGGGCCCTCGCCGCCGCCGCACAGCTACCACAAGGACGAGCGGTCGCACCGCCAGTACATCAAGCTGAAGAAGAAGCTGGAGCAGAAGCAGGCGCGGGGGGAGGGGCTGGGGAGCAGCTCGCCGCAGGGAACCCCCCCGGTCTCCCCAAGGAAAGGTGAGTGCCAGCAGCCATCAAGACCTATGTGCCGGTACCAACGACCCTCGCCGTGCTCTTGTTTTTCATTTATTTTAATTTTCTTCCAAAATACTTTGAAAAAAATCACGACGCTCAAGAAGTGAAAACATGGGTCTGGTTTTTGGCTTATATTTCCCAGAAATTGTGGTGGGATTTTGATTTGATTTCTCACTCGATGTAAAACAGTCTGCTGAATCCGAGTCTGAACACGGCATTGAGCTAAAAACCACTCTTAAGCCGCCACAACCGACACCCTCCGGCAAACGTCATTACATGTACAACCACGGTGGGGGGGGGGGGAGCACGCAGCCCCTCGGGGGAGTACTATTGGGAGTTATATTTCTTCAATTGGGTTTCAGAAATGTTTGAATCCAGTTATACAGTCACTTTGCTTATAGCATTAACCACAATTACCCACTTGGTGACGTCAAATATCAGAGCCACATCGAGTTTTAGGATTCTTTAATGTAAATTTCAATGATGTATTATAATCAAGAAGACCGTTTTCGGACACTTCTTGTCCGAATGTGTCTAAAAATAGAATTGTGGTTAATGCTATTAGTCGTAAGTATTACGATAGTAACAAGTCACCATTTTAACAGTGGTTTTGGTTATTTATACTCATAGATATAAATCAAGATAGTATAAAATACTAACATCAAAAACTGATCATCCTTGGAACATGTTGTGAAATCTTGTAATATATTCACGAAGAACGGTACATATCTTGTAGAACAGGGTACTGGCCAGCAACCTTCTCCCTCCTCCTTCCCCCTTCAAAAATATCACAGCTCATGGATCTGCGGACGTAACAAAACAAGATTCCTGTTGATTATTATTTGTTAGCACAATGCTGGAAAGTTGACAACACAATCATTCAGAGACATTGTGTTCGAACCGACAAGCAGACACATCAGGTTCAAGCAAACCAGGCCACCCTCGGTAGCTCGGTCAGCTGAGGCACCGCTTCAGAAACTCAAGTCCCCGTTGGGCGTGGGTTTGAGTCCTGCATAAGGCATGGATTTTTGTAAATGTCCTTTCACTCATCATCACTTCATTATCACCAGCTCATTCGTACCCCCGTATAACCTAGCTGTTGGTGGGGTCGTTAAGCAAACATTAATCAAATCAAGCAAACCGGAGTTTGGTGAATCAAGATACTATATATTTGTGAACGCAATATTTAAATATTATGAAAAAAACTATTATAATAGAAAATGATGATCAATGTCAGAAAGTCATTCATTTTGTTTTTGAGCCAGATCGTGTTTATAGTAAAAAAACTAGCAGATACGTCAAACGTATTAGTTATGTCTGGCCTTTCCATCCAAACGAATCATTCAAGCTGCATTCTTGTATAACTGACGGTGAAACGAAGTAGGCCCCAACTAAATCTGAAGGTCAAGGTAAATAGTTCGATGAAAAATATATTTCACTAAATTGAAGTCACTCCCGTGGCTCAGTCGACTATTTCACTGCGTTAGGTACTGACGTCAGGTCGGGCGTGGGTTCGAGTCCCGCATAAAGCACGAGTTTATGTGCACGTCCTTTCACCCATCATTACTTGACCGTTTCGTAATCACCCGCTCGTTCGTGCCCCCGCATAACCCAGCTGTTGGTGGGGTCGTGAAACAGCATTAAAAAAAGTATACATCTACGCATATATTAGAAATGTAGTCCAATCATAGATGTATGATTACCTTAGATGTGTTACCTCACCGAGATACGTTACTCCTGCAACCGATAGCGACATATGCTCGTGCCAATCTCGGCGGCTATATTAGACATTGACAAATATAATCTGGAATTCTATATAATCACTAATATATGTCTAATATGTGGGATAGGGAAGCTTCCTGGTTTGCAAAGCTACTGCCGAGACACAAACATGTACGCTGTGTTGACGTTTAGTAACGTGTCTGTGCGTGTGGTATGGCCCACGTTGTGACGGCAGAGTGTTGTGTGTTGTACAGAGCTGGTGAACGGGCTGCGGCGGAGCAAGGAGCGGGGAAAGGAGCGGGGCATGAGCAGCGTGGGGACCTCCGAGGACGGGGAGGAGAGCAACAGCATGCAGGACGACGAAGATGAGGTCCATCTCATCACAGAGATGCTGTCAACCATCACCTCGCCCCAGGTACGTTACATACCTGTAATTTTGTATTTTGTACCGGTATCATATTCAAATGTTTATATTGTAGGCCTATATTTTGGGTCAGTATTGAGTCTAGACTCATCTTATCTCACTGTGAATAACAATGTATTTGATTGACTGTTTTTTCATTTTGTGGAACATTATTTGAGAGCCTTATTCATCAACTCATTTGTTTGCATTATTTTCTGTGATTCTCGTGAATTCAATTTTGAAGGTTTCGGAAACTTCTCATGGCATGTCATAAATTTCAAAATTTTTGAAACTTGAATAAAATGCCTAACTTCCTTTGATGGACTAAGCTGATGGCACTCTATCACTTGTTTCTGTTTCACCAAGATACTGCTAACTACCTGTATGACATTGAGTAATTTCTTCAATATTTAGAGGGTGGGTCATTTTTGTCTTCCTTAACCTAAAAACCGTCCTCACCAGATTACACAGACATGGTGAAGAAGAGAGGACAAATATGTGAATACTGCGAATATATGGGCACGGGCCCGATGATGAAACAAGTGCAATGTGAATTCTGCAAATTGAAATTTCGTTTGCAACAAGGATGCAACGGCATACATTCAAAACATACAAATGGAAATCCCGTCTATTTCCCGTAAATTTCAAAAATTTCCGTAAATTTCTCAATTTTCAACATAAATTTCTGAATTTTGCCCCTTACTAGACTTGGTACTCCATCTGGAGGGTATTGAAAATGTCTGGTATACCGGTAATGTGACCGCCAAGAACTGATATCTTGCTCAATCAACTCCCAGGCTCGCTACTCACTGCTTGACACTCCTACTGTCAACCCAACATGTAAACAATCGTAGTGCCTTATTGCCTTCAGACAAGTATCCCAAACGCCCACACTAGGTGACATGTTGTTTGTACGGAACTACTCACTGCTTAA
Organism: Brachyptera risi; assembly: GCA_964007535.1. Taxonomy (NCBI): domain Eukaryota; kingdom Metazoa; phylum Arthropoda; class Insecta; order Plecoptera; family Taeniopterygidae; genus Brachyptera; species Brachyptera risi. The sequence continues at coordinate 1,468,624 of OZ023328.1, read as the reverse complement.
CACTCCTACTGTCAACCCAACATGTAAACAATCATAGTGCCTTATTGCCTTCAGACAAGTATCCCAAACGCCCACACTAGGTGACATGTTGTTTGTACGGAACTACTCACTGCTTAACACTCCTACTGTCAACCCAACATGTAAACAATCATAGTGCCTTATTGCCTTCAGACAAGTATCCCAAACGCCCACACTAGGTGACATGTTGTTTGTACGGAACTACTCACTGCTTAACACTCCTACTGTCAACCCAACATGTAAACAATCATAGTGCCTTATTGCCTTCAGACAAGTATCCCAAACGCCCACACTAGGTGACATGTTGTTTGTACGGAACTACTCACTGCTTAACACTCCTACTGTCAACCCAACATGTAAACAATCATAGTGCCTTATTGCCTTCAGACAAGTATCCCAAACGCCCACACTAGGTGACATGTTGTTTGTACGGAACTACTCACTGCTTAACACTCCTACTGTCAACCCAACATGTAAACAATCATAGTGCCTTATTGCCTTCAGACAAGTATCCCAAACGCCCACACTAGGTGACATGTTGTTTGTACGGAACTACTCACTGCTTAACACTCCTACTGTCAACCCAACATGTAAACAATCATAGTGCCTTATTGCCTTCAGACAAGTATCCCAAACGCCCACACTAGGTGACATGTTGTTTGTACGGAACTACTCACTGCTTAACACTCCTACTGTCAACCCAACATGTAAACAATCATAGTGCCTTATTGCCTTCAGACAAGTATCCCAAACGCCCACACTAGGTGACATGTTGTTTGTACGGAACTACTCACTGCTTAACACTCCTACTGTCAACCCAACATGTAAACAATCATAGTGCCTTATTGCCTTCAGACAAGTATCCCAAACGCCCACACTAGGTGACATGTTGTTTGTACGGAACTACTCACTGCTTAACACTCCTACTGTCAACCCAACATGTAAACAATCATAGTGCCTTATTGCCTTCAGACAAGTATCCCAAACGCCCACACTAGGTGACATGTTGTTTGTACGGAACTACTCACTGCTTAACACTCCTACTGTCAACCCAACATGTAAACAATCATAGTGCCTTATTGCCTTCAGACAAGTATCCCAAACGCCCACACTAGGTGACATGTTGTTTGTACGGAACTACTCACTGCTTAACACTCCTACTGTCAACCCAACATGTAAACAATCATAGTGCCTTATTGCCTTCAGACAAGTATCCCAAACGCCCACACTAGGTGACATGTTGTTTGTACGGAACTACTCACTGCTTAACACTCCTACTGTCAACCCAACATGTAAACAATCATAGTGCCTTATTGCCTTCAGACAAGTATCCCAAACGCCCACACTAGGTGACATGTTGTTTGTACGGAACTACTCACTGCTTAACACTCCTACTGTCAACCCAACATGTAAACAATCATAGTGCCTTATTGCCTTCAGACAAGTATCCCAAACACCCACACTAGGTGACATGTTGTTTGTACGGAACTACTCACTGCTTAACACTCCTACTGTCAACCCAACATGTAAACAATCATAGTGCCTTATTGCCTTCAGACAAGTATCCCAAACACCCACACTAGGTGACATGTTGTTTGTACGGAACTACTCACTGCTTAACACTCCTACTGTCAACCCAACATGTAAACAATCATAGTGCCTTATTGCCTTCAGACAAGTATCCCAAACGCCCACACTAGGTGACATGTTGTTTGTACGGAACTACTCACTGCTTAACACTCCTACTGTCAACCCAACATGTAAACAATCATAGTGCCTTATTGCCTTCAGACAAGTATCCCAAACGCCCACACTAGGTGACATGTTGTTTGTACGGAACTACTCACTGCTTAACACTCCTACTGTCAACCCAACATGTAAACAATCATAGTGCCTTATTGCCTTCAGACAAGTATCCCAAACACCCACACTAGGTGACATGTTGTTTGTACGGAACTACTCACTGCTTAACACTCCTACTGTCAACCCAACATGTAAACAATCATAGTGCCTTATTGCCTTCAGACAAGTATCCCAAACGCCCACACTAGGTGACATGTTGTTTGTACGGAACTACTCACTGCTTAACACTCCTACTGTCAACCCAACATGTAAACAATCATAGTGCCTTATTGCCTTCAGACAAGTATCCCAAACGCCCACACTAGGTGACATGTTGTTTGTACGGAACTACTCACTGCTTAACACTCCTACTGTCAACCCAACATGTAAACAATCATAGTGCCTTATTGCCTTCAGACAAGTATCCCAAACGCCCACACTAGGTGACATGTTGTTTGTACGGAACTACTCACTGCTTAACACTCCTACTGTCAACCCAACATGTAAACAATCATAGTGCCTTATTGCCTTCAGACAAGTATCCCAAACGCCCACACTAGGTGACATGTTGTTTGTACGGAACTACTCACTGCTTAACACTCCTACTGTCAACCCAACATGTAAACAATCATAGTGCCTTATTGCCTTCAGACAAGTATCCCAAACACCCACACTAGGTGACATGTTGTTTGTACGGAACTACTCACTGCTTAACACTCCTACTGTCAACCCAACATGTAAACAATCATAGTGCCTTATTGCCTTCAGACAAGTATCCCAAACGCCCACACTAGGTGACATGTTGTTTGTACGGAACTACTCACTGCTTAACACTCCTACTGTCAACCCAACATGTAAACAATCATAGTGCCTTATTGCCTTCAGACAAGTATCCCAAACGCCCACACTAGGTGACATGTTGTTTGTACGGAACTACTCACTGCTTAACACTCCTACTGTCAACCCAACATGTAAACAATCATAGTGCCTTATTGCCTTCAGACAAGTATCCCAAACGCCCACACTAGGTGACATGTTGTTCGTATGGAACCGTATGTGAAATCTAGCAGGTCTTACTTTTTCCATGCATGTTTGAGTCATTCTCAGCAAGAATAGTCAGTGCCCATTTGTTTCTCTCGGGGAAAGTTTGATGACGGCTTGCGTGTTTCAGGTGACGGACCTGAGCTCGCGCTGTGCCCTGCTCCACTGGTCGCCGCCCGAACGCCTGACCGAGTCGGACGGGACCAAGACGCCCGAGCTGGAGGTGGCCGAGTCCGACCTGCGCTACGAGGTGTTGCTCAGCGACAAGGGCAAGGAGGGGAAGTACAAGTCGATCTACAACGGCATCTCTCTGTCCTGCAGGTACGATAATGAGCTCTCTCGTGACGTGTCTTGTTGATTCATGCCAAGTGATCGATGTTGACCTCCGTAGCCTCGAGAAGTCAAGTCGGGCGTGGGTTCGAGCCCTGCATGAGGCACATGACTGGAGTGCACTATACGGGACCCAATATCTCGCTTCTGTTTGATATGTTGCCGTGAAATGAGTTTTTTCTCTCACGAAGCAAAGGCGAGAGATCTGATTGGTTGTTGTTGTTGTTGTTGTCAGGATCCAGGACCTGAAGCCTGGCACGGAGTACTCTGCGTGCGTGCAGGTCCACCTGGACGAGCTGCAGGGGTCGGCGTCCGACCCCAGCTCCTTCTCGACGCCGCCCTGCGAGCCTGACCAGCCGCACCCGCCCAAGCTCATCTCCCGCACACGCACCAACCTGCAGCTCAGGTAAACACACCTTACGCACTTACCACGATGTACAGTAGTGATACCAACCTATCTCATCATGATATGAAGAAGGTGTACCAACTCACATACAGATAACGTGGAAGGCATCTGTGGACTCTTGCAGTCAGTTTAGAGCCAAAGGTCCCGATTGCCTGTCACGATCTAGTGGATTCCCTTGTGAACTAGATGTAGATAAGAGTGGCTACGGTACCGGTGGCATTGTTCAACTCACAAAATCTATCATTTTCGTGCAAAACAAATGCAACTACTAACATTGTAACTTTATTGACCTGTGTATAGCATTGTTGAGCATTGTTGTTTTATATAGTTTGATATGAAAGCAATAGTTGTGCTACAGGCAATTGGAACCCTGGACTCAGGAACTGACACCAGAAATATTTCACTTTTAAGACCCGAGTTGGAGCACCTTCTTCGTATCATTATAAAATAGGTTGGTATCACTACATCGTGCCCGCACCGACAATGTTGATTGTGCACTATTTCTGTACTCGTTGGTTTGCCAGTTGGAGATGGTGACTTCACTCATTCGAAAACACGTTCCATTTCCTGAGTACTTTCGTTAGAACCAAATACTGCTGCTCTATCAAGTGTTGTTTTGTAGAAACGGCAGACAGGCTGACTAACTTGATGACAACTGTTATTAGCTGAGGCGACGTGAACGTAAAGATGATTCCTTTTATCACTACTTATCTACACGCACGATCGATAGTTCTTAAGACGTGGCCCGTGAATTGGAACATATTCTCAACATGGGTTGGATAGGAAACCAACGCAACCCTCAGTGCACCACAATAGTGATGCTATTATATAATAATAATAGTACTTCCGCTGGAAGTAGCAGATATTTCACATAATGATTCAACAGGAATTTTACTGACGACCAGGATCTATTGGCGTCGGTGAATGATGAACGAGATAGAGGCAAGATGAGATGATTAGGAGTTACCGTGTTATCGAATATGTCAAGAATAAACACAATGTGTGCACGAGACAGGCTGCAGAAGGGAAATGTTGTCGTTGACAGTGCAGTGGAAAAAAGTTTCAAGTTCAATTTTTAATAATGGGCTGCAAGAATACAATGAGCTTCCCAGTAACATGAGGAATGTAAGAAGTGCTGGTTGTTATATAACGATATTGGACATGGGATATGATCAGGGGCGGACTGGCCAGCAGGGAAAATGCCCGGTGGGCCGGTCGGTCTGGACCTAATTTGGGCCGCTCATAATTTCTTGAAAACTTGAAAATAATTTCAATTCCTATGAAAATCACAAAAACTCTAGTACAACTGGCAGGCATAATATATATTAATTGAAGTTATTGATTTCTTTGCCGTCATCGAAGAAATTATGATTATTTTTAATACAGCTGAAGGCACAAAGGCCGCTTAGTAGCCAGTAGGTTTAATTCAAATAGAGGAGGTTAGATGAATTATTCTCTGTATTTGGGCCGCATTATTCGTAGTATTTATCAGGCCGGCCTTTTTAACAGAATGATTTACTTGGGAATGCCGTCCATTTTTGAACAACATTTTTGAACCAAAAATAACCTTATAGGTAATATTTTGAAGCTTATCCCCCAAAATATTAATATTTGATAATTAACTACATCTTATAAACAAATACTTAATCTCAAACATCTGAATTAAATTCATTTCTTAGAAAACCAGATATCTTGAAGAACGGATGACGTTCCATTACTAATTAATTATTCTCAATAATTATTCCACATTAACTAACATAATTAATCAGCTCTCCAAATAGGGAAATATGACTATTCATACAATTTTTAATAAACCCTGATACACAAGGTACAATAAATCAATTGTCTACTTTTACAAAATTATACTTTCAATATATTTCAAGTGACCTTTCACAGTACAATTAATCTATTACTCTAATAATTTTATCTATATCCTATACTAAAACTTTTTCATTTAAAAATGACTTTATTAAATAAACTCCCTTACAAAATTAAACCAGTAAATTAAACATTTTCAAAACAAACTGAATTGCAGAGTTACTGTAGTAGCAGAACGCTAGGTATGGGTCGGCCATCCCAGCTGATGGCTTGCCGCCAACAACAATGACGTACATTTGGCGCGCGCATGCGTAGAGCGCGGCCCGCTGGCCTCTTCACACCTAGCGGTACTGTTGGAATCAGCCGACGTGGCTCTAGACCGCGTGGTTACACCCCAGCAAAGCTCACTGTGTTTTATTGGGGGGAGGTTGTCGGCCCTGCCCCAACTAGAAAGCAGCTGACTTTATGGCAATATCACTTAGTTATCACTAGAGACATTTAAATATAGCAATTGCTATAAAAGCGATGAAATGTGAAAGTGTTTTTTTACATGTTTTTGTGATATTTCTTCATGTTTCAATACGTTTGATGGTGTTTTATTATGTTTTTGAAAAGACGACAAAGCGCTACAAACGTCTGAATCTGCTATGTTTCAATGTATTAGCAATATAGACGCTATATTCAGAATAGAAACATTATAGATGCTATTTTTTCCCAAATTATGTCAATTGAGGTGTAAACGGGTGAAGTTAGTTGGGGAATTCGGAAAAAAGTGCAGTTGAAAATGCAGGCGGCAAATGAGGCGTCGGTTCAACCCGCTTGTGGGGATTATTTTTCTAGAAAATATCAATTGGGGTGTTTCTCTTGTATGCCTATTGTACGTTACGTAGTGGTTTTACTGTTGTTAGGCTACAGAACGTTGTTGGGTTACAAAACACGATGTTTCATAATAATAGATGCACCAAAGTGCTACTTTTCAAATTCTAAATGCTACGATGAGAAAAAATAGAAGCTATATTCACATGTCTCTAGTTATTACCCATTAGGACCGTTGAAATTTGCGTTGCTTCTCCTTTTATTACGCCATTATTACATTGTCTGTGTGAGGGGGCACCTTCATGGCTCACCGCCCACATGTCCTCATGGCTCTTGCATGCTTGAAATCATATTGATCTCACGGGTGTATGTGTCCTCTGGTAATGAAGAAGAATACCGCTATTTACACCTTTTGAGCCACTTGAAATGCCACTATTTTCCTTACTTCATATCACCTGTGGCACCTAACAATGCGGTTATCGTGTGGCACCTAACAATGCGGTTATCGTGTGGCCAGGTGGAGCGCGGCAGTGGATAATGGAGCGCACATCTCGCAGTACGTGCTGGAGTGCGACGAGGGCAAGGGCAGCGGCTTCGTGGAGATCTGCAAGACGCGCGGCAAGCAGCACAACGTCATGAAGCTGCAGCAGTCGACGGGGTACCGGTTCAGGCTGGCCGCCCTCAACGACTGCGGAAAGAGGTAGCTACTCCGCACAGGGGCAAGAACCCAGCATGGCGGTTATGGGGTTTTAGCATTTTTAAATCATAATTCTATTTTTCACTTCCGATATCATGTTTTCTATAAATTTTTTTTTGGGGGGGGGGGATTTTTTTATAGGCCTATGTTGAGTTTTCCTCTGCAGGTGAAGAAACCGAGCAATTGAAGTTCGATCTTCCGTACATTTATAGGGTTGACATAAATCCACGGAAGTATTTTTTTTTCTGAATCAAAGTTGATCAAAGTAAGTGCGAAATATATGTTTCCGAGCGGAAATAAGAGTGAAATAAAGCTCTGAATTTGTTGATACTACACCAGTTTTTAGCGTGAGGTACCAGGATACCCCACGCTCCCACTGGCGCAACTTCTTGGGGCGCGACCACTGGGGGGTTGAATATGACAGGTAGGGACTGGAATGGGCTCAGTAGAAGTGTATTTGAGGGGGATCAAATAAGGGTGAGACAATTCCGTCAGAAGGTTAGGGAGACGGTCAAACAGTCGAGACCAAGGATATAGGGAACTTGCCACCGTGCATTGATGCGCAACTGTACACTATGTCACCTACTACAATATATTGAAAGATATTATCCATGAAAGATGATGATCATATGTGTGGTGTCTGTCAGTGCCTACTCGGACGTGGCGTCGTACTCCACGTCCGGCTGCCCGCCCCCCCAGCCGCCCCCGCCCGGGCTGAAGGAGGCGTCGGTGCGCGGGCTGCACCTGTGCTGGCAGCGGCGGCCGTGCGATGAGGAGTTCACCCTGCAGATGGACGACCGCGAGTCTGGCCACGGCTTCCTGCCCGTCTACAACGGCCGCGAGACTCACTACGTCTGCGACCGGCTGCGCAGACACACGGATTTCAAGTTCAGGGTGAGTCGCGTCTCGTTCCTCCTCGCATGAGTCGCGTCTCGTTCCTCCTCGCATGAGTCGCGTCTCGTTCCTCCTCGCATGAGTCGCGTCTCGTTCCTCCTCGCATGAGTCGCGTCTCGTTCCTCCTCGCATGAGTCGCGTCTCGTTCCTCCTCGCACGGATCTTCAAGAGATTCATGCGATTGTACGTTTCACCTGATGACAGTCACAACATACCCGACATGCTCTGCTCTGGCTTGGAATAGTTATCCATCAAATTACCAATTATTATTCAATCACTATTTCAATCACTATTTCAATCACTATTTTAATCACCATTTGGTCACCATTTCGATCACTATTCTGTCACTATTTAGTCACTATTTGGTCACCATTTTGATCACTATTCTGTCACTATTTAGTCACTATTCTAATCACTATTCAGTCACTATTCTAATCACTATTTAGTCACTATTTTAATCATCATTTGGTCATTATTCAGTCACTATTCTAATCATTATTTGGTCACTATTTAGTCACTATTTTAATCCTTATTTGGTAAATATTCTAATTATCATTTGGTCATTATTCTAATCACTATTCAGTCACTATTTTAATCACCATTTGGTCACTATTTCAATCACTATTTGGTCACTATTTAGTTGTCATTTTTATTACTGTTTGGTCACCACTCGAATCACCATTTGGTCACTATTTTAGTCACTATTTTAATCACTTTTTGGTGAATATTTCAATCATCTGGTCATTATTCTAATCACTATTCAGTCACTATTTTAATCACTATTTGGTCACTATTTAGCTGTCATTTTAATTACTGTTTGGTCACCACTTCAATCACCATTTGTTCACTATTTGAGTCACTATTTGGTCACTTCTCCTCTCAATTTGATCAGTGTTACAACCATTGTGAGGTGAGGCCTGCCATGGCATGACCGTTGCTAGCGTGACCCTCTGATTGGTTGCAGCTGCGCGCGTCGAACGAAGAGGGCCCGTCGCGCTGGTCGGACGAAGTGAGCTACCGGACGCTGCCCGAACGCCCGGGCCAGCCGCCCAAGCCGGGGGTCAAGGGTCGGATCCACGCCCAGCAGTTCAAGGCCAAGTGGGAGCCGCCCTCGGACCGCGGCGGCTCGCACATCAACAACTACGTCCTCGAGCTGAACAGCGGCAACGGTAAGTCCAGCCACTTGGCAACGCCGCGTTTCCTTCGACGTAGGATTTCTTACAGTGAAACCCCGAGAGAGAGATAGAGAGAGGGGGAGGGGGAGAGAGAGAGAGAGAGAGAGAGAGAGAGAGAGAGAGAGAGAGAGAGAGAGAGAGAGAGAGAGAGAGAGAGAGAGAGAGAGAGAGAGAGAGAGAGAGAGAGAGAGAGAGAGAGAGAGAGAGAGAGAGAGAGAGAGAGAGAGAGAGAGAGAGAGAGAGAGAATTCCTACTTGTATCATTCATATTTTCTTGCCCCACTCCAATATAATCAATGCTTTTTTTTCCTGGATGGATTGTTTTATTTTCCTGGTCTCTTGAGAAAAGATGGATGGAGGTTTCACTGTACACCCACCTATCATTCCATTGCCTCTTACTCTTTACTCTTACCTCACTCTTGATACCAATGTTGGTAACGTCCAGACATCACATGAACAGTTTATGCTTACATTGTGTTCCGGACTTCTACCTGCTGCTAGAAAGTACGGTCACGGACAGCCTAGTCCTGGAGTCCTGGAGTCCTGGATACCGTCCAGACATCACATGAACAGTTTATGCTTACATTGTGTTCCGGACTTCTACCTGCTGCTAGAAACTACGGTCACGGACAGCCTAGTCCTGGAGTCCTGGAGTCCTGGAAGTTGATTTTTTCCCACCAGGAAGAATCAATAATCAATCAGAAAAATCAAACCACTGAAACTGACAAGATATATCAAATCAGCTCGCGATAAATCCAAAGGTCCATTTCGCTGACCCTCCCAAATAAAAATGGGTCAAATTATTTTTTCGACAACCGTTTGTACTATATTTGTGCTTGTTTGTGCTCGAAATCGTATTGCTTGTGCTCAACTCTTCGCCCTCTAATTAGAAATGTATTCGGGGGTTGCAATTGAGTAAAAGTTTGTTTTGTTTCCAAAATGATTTCCAATTAGCAGGCAAATGAGTGGAGAACAAATAGTGCGGTTTTGAGCACAATGTGCATAAACGAAGCACAAGCGATTGGCGAAAAATAATTTGAATTTCTTGTTCTAGAGGTGCTGTCATTTTGCTAGCACCCCCAAATATATTTCCAATCAGCAGGCGAACGAGTTGAGCACAAATGATGTGACTTTGTCCATACATTTTTTCTATTCTTTTTTATTCTCATTTCTAACAATTGATTTCAAATAATTGAAATGTGATTTTTACAATTTTTTTTATTTTTCCATAGGCCTATTTAATCGATTTCTCGTGATTCTCGTGTTTTTTTTTCATTCATTTTCATTTTTTTTTATTTCTCATGATTATTTTTCTTTTCACGATTTTCTGTGATTTTTGTGATTATTCATGATTTTCGTTCTGGTTCTTGATTTTTGTGATGTTTGTGATTTTTCATGATTTGTTTCATCATTCTGATTTTTTTGTGATTGTTCGTGATTTTTTTTTTCATTTTTTCTTTTTTTTCATTTTCCATGATTTTTCTTTTTTTTTCATTCCCCCGGATTTTTAAAAAACTATTATTTCAAATGTACGCCTGATTTGTTCATTCTTCAACCCCTCGATTCCTACATCCCTGCTGTTGTTGTGTCGTCAGGTTTTGAGGCAGTGTACGCAGGCGGGGAGACGGAGTTCCTGTGCGACCGCCTGGTACCCGGCAAGACGTACCAGGTGCGCGTCAGCTGCGCCAGCGCGGGGGGGCGGAGCGACTTCTCCGACCCCTGCTCCGTCACCACGGAGCCCGTCGTCCCGGGCAGCTGTCTGCCCCCCAGGCTGCACACCAAGCCCAGGCCCAGCAGCGTCCAGCTCAGATGGGGTCAGTACAGCCTCATGCTAACCGTAGATATATACATCACCGAGATACGTTACCCGACGTCAAGGTCTCGGCACTAGCTTCACACCGCTTTGTAAACCGGGTAGTTACCGACATATTCGATATAGGTCTATATTTTACTACTCGATGAATAGAAGTCAGATCTGAACCCTTTTTCATCAGGCTCATCACTAGTATTCCGATAAAACAAACGATTACCATTTTTCCTCTTAATTTAAACTTCACCACCGTAAAATATATTATTGTTTGCCTGCTTCTTACCACCACATCGTTCCCGTGTTCGTAGACCTAGCTTGAGGCCAGTAGTTTTGTTTTTACAACTCACGACGCCAGAAGACCGTAGTCATATTCACAGTGCGTAGTTTAGCCCAATACAGTCGGACCCGCATATAACGAATTTCAAGGGGAATGAAAATCTGTTCGTAAAAACAGAATTTCGTTATAGAGATTTATTGCTTTTTTTTCATAACAGCACTTGAATTTTAGAGATTTATAAAGATAGGCCTACATTTACGACTTAGGCCCTAGTATAGTACTGTATTAGGTGACATATTATCATCGCATCGTATCATCACTTGGTATGTTTGTAGAAAGTAATAGAAAACAACAATGTCCTTTCAAAAAGAACTCATCTGCCATCACATGACACCACCACTCCCCACTTCTCGTGTTTTATTTCCTAGGTTACAGGACACTATCACGAATGGAAATGAAGGAATGTAAACAAAAAATAGATAAACAAAGTCATTGAAGATGTCACCATCACGTTATTATTTAGTGCGCGTTGAGCGAATGTTTGTTTATGGGCCGTTCCACTGTGCTTGGGCCGGGGAGGGAGGGGGGTGCAGCAAGAGTTATGACCACGTGCTGTACGCGTCACCAGCTGCTACGATGTACAGTCCGTTCAAAATAAATGTAACCTGAAAATAAATTCACGCAAAATGCTCCGATTTTCGAACATTTTGTTGGAAATAGCTGAAAATAATAAGCAAAATATGCTGAAAAGTGACAAAAAATTCGTAAAAACCGAATTTTGAAATATAAATCACTTCGTTATAGGTCTTTATTTAACATTGTAAGGATAGGAGATTTGAAGGGGGATGGTAATTAATTCGTAAAAACCGAAATTTCGTTAAAACCGAGTTCGTTATATGTGGGTTCGACTGTATAATCAAAACAATATCTCTTTGACTTGGCAACTCATTTGACCACCGAGATACGTTACTCAACGTTAACAAGACATACATATTTGTGTCTCGGCATCAACTTCACACAGCTTTGCAAACCGGGAAGTTTCCCACATATTCGATATATTATTATATCAGTGATAAATCTGATAATTTAGAATGCCGTGCTTAGATTCTATCGGTGAATGTCCAATATGGCCGCCGAGATTGGAACAAGCATATATCGCTATCGGCTGCATGAGTAACGTATCTCGGTGAGGTGATATCTATGGTAGTGCCTTGGCAAACGACGAATGTAGGTTTCACTGTATCGTGTGGTGATGAAGTGCAGATCATATTGCAATCCTCGACGTTAGAAATGTAATGTTGTTTTGATTTCTGCCAGACATGTTCCGCAAAGACAATATCAATCCAGACAGAGATAATGAAGTGAACATATTTTCTCTCTGATTTTCTGTATGAAAATGTTCTAGGCACTGAGGTATATACTAGGGATAACATCGATTAATCGAGAATCGATTAAGAATCGATTTTGATGAAAAACAATTCTCAAATCGAAAAATCGATTTTTCAAAAAAAAAAAAAAATTCGGTTCAGTGCTGTACTTCTTTACGTCGTAATAAGTGCTCATTTCGTTGTCTATATTATTCTGTATTGTCGAGATATTACTATCTGGACAAAAGCTATCCCTTCGGTCACGTCTGACAGCCGAACGTTGACGGAAATACCCAAATGGTACAGTACAGTTCAAAGAAGTCTCTAGCAGCTATTTTTCACGTGAACGCCTTGGGAAGGTTGAAAAACAAAGTTTCAAATTACACTGCTTGTTGAGAATGAACTTGAAATTGTTGAAAAATTGAAAAATTGAAAAAAAAAATGAGATTTTTTTTTCAATTTTTTTTTCAAAATCGTTTTTTAATTGATTCTGGAGCATAGAGAATCGATGTCATCCCTAGCATATACGGCAATTGAAAGTGAACTTTGAGTGAGTAGAGCAGCATTGAGCTCTGCCGACATCACTCTCTAATTGCCGCTTCCATCTGCCCAAGTCAGTACAATAAACCCTCGTTAGTCCCAAACAAAAAACAATCATTTTCATTCATAAAAATTCGGTTGAACCAAAAAAAACTTCTTTTTCACGAAAATCATCTCTCTTCCCAGTTAAAATTGAGGCAATTTTATAATGCGCGCAAGAGATAGCTATGCTATTGAGCGAAACTACGTAATAGAAACTGTTGCTGGTGCCTCACTGATCGTGTTGGCTAGCTCTGACAACGCACGATCGCCGAGTGACCCACCTTTGTTGGCGCTCGGCCGGCCCGAGTCTAGCGTTGAACGTTGACTGTTCCAAACTTACCATAAGTCTCAAGGTCAAGATCAGACCACATTCGGGGAAATGTGCTTCGGGTTTATTCTACGTGTCAAATGAAGAGGATGGAAACTGACAAAATAATGCTTGATTCCAGGAATTCACTCGAACTATTCCGAATTATCCACTCCAAGAACAGTGTTTGAGTAATTGAGGGGTCAAAATATAAGTTTGAATCACTGTTTGGCTGGAATTAGGATTAACCATATTAATTAACATTGAAATGCCTATACCTTCAGCCGGGGACCGTCCTTACGTTCGAAATATATCAAACTTTAGATCAACTGAGCTTGGAATAACGAGGGTTTACTGATATACTGGCCTATATATGAGTTCCTCAACTCACCAACTTATATATCTAGCCTTTAACATTGAAATGCCTATACCTTCAGCCGGGGACCGTCCTTACGTTCGAAATATATCAAACTTTAGATCAACTGAGCTTGGAATAACGAGGGTTTACTGATACACTGGCCTATATATGAGTTCCTCAACTCACCAACTTATATATCTAGCCTTTAACATTGAAATGCCTATACCTTCAGCCGGGGACCGTCCTTATGTTCGAAATATATCAAACTTTAGATCAACTGAGCTTGGAATAACGAGGGTTTACTGATACACTGGCCTATATATGAGTTCCTCAACTCACCAACTTATATATCTAGCCTTTAACATTGAAATGCCTATACCTTCAGCCGGGGACCGTCCTTATGTTCGAAATATATCAAACTTTAGATCAACTGAGCTTGGAATAACGAGGGTTTACTGATACACTGGCCTATATATGAGTTCCTCAACTCACCAACTTATATATCTAGCCTTTAACATTGAAATGCCTATACCTTCAGCCGGGGACCGTCCTTATGTTCGAAATATATCAAACTTTAGATCAACTGAGCTTGGAATAACGAGGGTTTACTGATATACTGGCCTATATATGAGTTCCTCAACTCACCAACTTATATATCTAGCCTTTAACATTGAAATGCCTATACCTTCAGCCGGGGACCGTCCTTACGTTCGAAATATATCAAACTTTAGATCAACTGAGCTTGGAATAACGAGGGTTTACTGATACACTGGCCTATATATGAGTTCCTCAACTCACCAACTTATATATCTAGCCTTTAACATTGAAATGCCTATACCTTCAGCCGGGGACCGTCCTTATGTTCGAAATATATCAAACTTTAGATCAACTGAGCTTGGAATAACGAGGGTTTACTGATACACTGGCCTATATATGAGTTCCTCAACTCACCAACTTATATATCTAGCCTTTAACATTGAAATGCCTATACCTTCAGCCGGGGACCGTCCTTACGTTCGAAATATATCAAACTTTAGATCAACTGAGCTTGGAATAACGAGGGTTTACTGATACACTGGCCTATATATGAGTTCCTCAACTCACCAACTTATATATCTAGCCTTTAACATTGAAATGCCCATACCTTCAGCCGGGGACCGTCCTTACGTTCGAAATATATCAAACTTTAGATCAACTGAGCTTGGAATAACGAGGGTTTACTGATACACTGGCCTATATATGAGTTCCTCAACTCACCAACTTATATATCTAGCCTTTAACATTGAAATGCCTATACCTTCAGCCGGGGATCGTCCTTATGTTCGAAATATATCAAACTTTAGATCAACTGAGCTTGGAATAACGAGGGTTTACTGATATACTGGCCTATATATGAGTTCCTCAACTCACCAACTTATATATCTAGCCTTTAACATTGAAATGCCTATACCTTCAGCCGGGGACCGGCCTTACGTTCGAAATATATCAAACTTTAGATCAACTGAGCTTGGAATAACGAGGGTTTACTGATATACTGGCCTATATATGAGTTCCTCAACTCACCAACTTATATATCTAGCCTTTAACATTGAAATGCCTATACCTTCAGCCGGGGACCGGCCTTACGTTCGAAATATATCAAACTTTAGATCAACTGAGCTTGGAATAACGAGGGTTTACTGATATACTGGCCTATATATGAGTTCCTCAACTCACCAACTTATATATCTAGCCTTTAACATTGAAATGCCTATACCTTCAGCCGGGGACCGTCCTTATGTTCGAAATATATCAAACTTTAGATCAACTGAGCTTGGAATAACAAGGGTTTACTGATATACTGGCCTATATATGAGTTCCTCAACTCACCAACTTATATATCTAGCCTTTAACATTGAAATGCCTATACCTTCAGCCGGGGACCGTCCTTATGTTCGAAATATATCAAACTTTAGATCAACTGAGCTTGGAATAACGAGGGTTTACTGATACACTGGCCTATATATGAGTTCCTCAACTCACCAACTTATATATCTAGCCTTTAACATTAAAATGCCTATACCTTCAGCCGGGGACCGTCCTTATGTTCGAAATATATCAAACTTTAGATCAACTGAGCTTGGAATAACGAGGGTTTACTGATACACTGGCCTATATATGAGTTCCTCAACTCACCAACTTATATATCTAGCCTTTAACATTGAAATGCCTATACCTTCAGCCGGGGACCGTCCTTATGTTCGAAATATATCAAACTTTAGATCAACTGAGCTTGGAATAACGAGGGTTTACTGATACACTGACCTATATATGAGTTCCTCAACTCACCAACTTATATATCTAGCCTTTAACATTGAAATGCCTATACCTTCAGCCGGGGACCGTCCTTATGTTCGAAATATATCAAACTTTAGATCAACTGAGCTTGGAATAACGAGGGTTTACTGATATACTGGCCTATATATGAGTTCCTCAACTCACCAACTTATATATCTAGCCTTTAACATTGAAATGCCTATACCTTCAGCCGGGGACCGTTCTTATGTTCGAAATATATCAAACTTTAGATCAACTGAGCTTGGAATAACGAGGGTTCACTGATACACTGGCCTATATATGAGTTCCTCAACTCACCAACTTATATATCTAGCCTTTAACATTGAAATGCCAATACCTTCAGCCGGGGACCGTCCTTATGTTCGAAATATATCAAACTTTAGATCAACTGAGCTTGGAATAACGAGGGTTTACTGATACACTGGCCTATATATGAGTTCCTCAACTCACCAACTTATATATCTAGCCTTTAACATTGAAATGCCAATACCTTCAGCCGGGGACCGTCCTTATGTTCGAAATATATCAAACTTTAGATCAACTGAGCTTGGAATAACGAGGGTTTACTGATACACTGGCCTATATATGAGTTCCTCAACTCACCAACTTATATATCTAGCCTTTAACATTGAAATGCCTATACCTTCAGCCGGGGACCGTCCTTATGTTCGAAATATATCAAACTTTAGATCAACTGAGCTTGGAATAACGAGGGTTTACTGATATACTGGCCTATATATGAGTTCCTCAACTCACCAACTTATATATCTAGCCTTTAACATTGAAATGCCTATACCTTCAGCCGGGGACCGTCCTTATGTTCGAAATATATCAAACTTTAGATCAACTGAGCTTGGAATAACGAGGGTTTACTGATACACTGGCCTATATATGAGTTCCTCAACTCACCAACTTATATATCTAGCCTTTAACATTGAAATGCCTATACCTTCAGCCGGGGACCGTCCTTATGTTCGAAATATATCAAACTTTAGATCAACTGAGCTTGGAATAACGAGGGTTTACTGATACACTGGCCTATATATGAGTTCCTCAACTCACCAACTTAAGCCTTTAACATTGAAATGCCAATACCTTCAGCCGGGGACCGTCCTTATGTTCGAAATATATCAAACTTTAGATCAACTGAGCTTGGAATAACGAGGGTTTACTGATATACTGGCCTATATATGAGTTCCTCAACTCACCAACTTATATATCTAGCCTTTAACATTGAAATGCCTATACCTTCAGCCGGGGACCGTCCTTATGTTCGAAATATATCAAACTTTAGATCAACTGAGCTTGGAATAACGAGGGTTTACTGATATACTGGCCTATATATGAGTTCCTCAACTCACCAACTTATATATCTAGCCTTTAACATTGAAATGCCTATACCTTCAGCCGGGGACCGTCCTTATGTTCGAAATATATCAAACTTTAGATCAACTGAGCTTGGAATAACGAGGGTTTACTGATACACTGGCCTATATATGAGTTCCTCAACTCACCAACTTATATATCTAGCCTTTAACATTGAAATGCCTATACCTTCAGCCGGGGACCATCCTTATGTTCGAAATATATCAAACTTTAGATCAACTGAGCTTGGAATAACGAGGGTTTACTGATATACTGGCCTATATATGAGTTCCTCAACTCACCAACTTATATATCTAGCCTTTAACATTGAAATGCCTATACCTTCAGCCGGGGACCGTCCTTATGTTCGAAATATATCAAACTTTAGATCAACTGAGCTTGGAATAACGAGGGTTTACTGATATACTGGCCTATATATGAGTTCCTCAACTCACCAACTTATATATCTAGCCTTTAACATTGAAATGCCTATACCTTCAGCCGGGGACCGTCCTTATGTTCGAAATATATCAAACTTTAGATCAACTGAGCTTGGAATAACGAGGGTTTACTGATACACTGGCCTATATATGAGTTCCTCAACTCACCAACTTATATATCTAGCCTTTAACATTGAAATGCCTATACCTTCAGCCGGGGACCGTCCTTATGTTCGAAATATATCAAACTTTAGATCAACTGAGCTTGGAATAACGAGGGTTTACTGATATACTGGCCTATATATGAGTTCCTCAACTCACCAACTTATATATCTAGCCTTTAACATTGAAATGCCTATACCTTCAGCCGGGGACCGTCCTTATGTTCGAAATATATCAAACTTTAGATCAACTGAGCTTGGAATAACGAGGGTTTACTGATATACTGGCCTATATATGAGTTCCTCAACTCACCAACTTATATATCTAGCCTTTAACATTGAAATGCCTATACCTTCAGCCGTGGACCGTCCTTATGTTCGAAATATATCAAACTTTAGATCAACTGAGCTTGGAATAACGAGGGTTTACTGATATACTGGCCTATATATGAGTTCCTCAACTCACCAACTTAAACTCAAACTTTACGATATCCAGGATAGCGCAAACGATTGGATCTCTTCCTTCCTATCCAACCGCACTCAACAAGTATCCCTTACCCCCACCTCCCCCACTACCCACTCCCCATTCCTATCCTCAGCCAAATCTGTGCGCTGCGGAGTGCCTCAAGGGTCCGTGCTCGCCCCACTTCTCTTCCTCCTTTATATCAATGACCTTCCCGATCATCTTTCACTCGGCAACCTCTTCCAATACGCCGATGATACCAATCATCTCCTTACCTCTTCCAAAACCCTAGCCTTCTCCTCCCTCATATCTTCTGCCAATCAACAAGCAAATGCTATGGCCTCCTATTGTTCCAACAATAAACTAGCTTTGCAACCCTCTAAAACTGCCTTCATTCATTTTCATCTCAAATCTAATCCCCCATCTATTTCACCCCTAATCAAAATCAATAGTCACACAATTCCCAGTATTCCTGCCACAAAATTTCTAGGCATTTATATCACCCCCACTTTAGATTGGGCCACTCACATTCAACACACTTTCACTAAAATTCAAAGCTCCTGCTACCTTCTCAGACGCCTAAAGCCTATCGTCAACCCCAACTCCCTTCTCCTTGTCTATCACGCCCACCTGCACTCTCACCTGTCACACGGCCTCCTCTTCTGGGGCAACTCAGCTTCTTCTAAACGCATCTTCATCCTTCAAAAACAAGCCATCCGCATCTTAGCAGGAGTGTCCCGCCGCAAATCGGCAAAACCCCACTTCACAAAACTTCGTATCCTCACCCTTCCTTGCACACTCATACAGATCGCTTCCACCTTCGTCCGCACCCACCCCAACCAATTCCCTCTCAACAGTTCCGTGCATCATCATTCCACCAGAAATAGAAACAGCATAAGACTTCCAGCACACTCTCTCTCATCCTTCACTAATAGCCCCCATTATATCTGCACCTTGATCTACAACAAACTTCCTCCCTTCATCACAAATTCAACCACCCGCCCCTCCTTTGATAATAATCTCAAGTCCTTCCTAACCCAACATCCTTTTTACAGCCTCTCTGAATACCTCAACCATAATTTCCTTCCATTTTAATCCCACTCGAAATTTTACTTGTGCTTATTTTATTTCACCTAATCATTATTTTAACTTTATTACAATTAAACTATCATTATCTATTATTGTCTATCATTATCCTATACTATGTACTATGTACTGGTCCACGGGACGAAATAAAATATCAAAAAAAATATCAAATATATCTAGCCTTTAACATTGAAATGCCTATACCTTCAGCCGGGGACCGTCCTTATGTTCGAAATATATCAAACTTTAGATCAACTGAGCTTGGAATAACGAGGGTTTACTGATATACTGGCCTATATATGAGTTCCTCAACTCACCAACTTATATATCTAGCCTTTAACATTGAAATGCCTATACCTTCAGCCGGGGACCGTCCTTATGTTCGAAATATATCAAACTTTAGATCAACTGAGCTTGGAATAACGAGGGTTTACTGATACACTGGCCTATATATGAGTTCCTCAACTCACCAACTTATATATCTAGCCTTTAACATTGAAATGCCTATACCTTCAGCCGGGGACTGGCCTTACGTTCGAAATATATCAAACTTTAGATCAACTGAGCTTGGAATAACGAGGGTTTACTGATATACTGGCCTATATATGAGTTCCTCAACTCACCAACTTATATATCTAGCCTTTAACATTGAAATGCCTATACCTTCAGCCGGGGACCGTCCTTATGTTCGAAATATATCAAATTTTAGATCAACTGAGCTTGGAATAACGAGGGTTTACTGATATACTGGCCTATATATGAGTTCCTCAACTCACCAACTTATATATCTAGCCTTTAACATTAAAATGCCTATACCTTCAGCCGGGGACCGTCCTTATGTTCGAAATATATCAAACTTTAGATCAACTGAGCTTGGAATAACGAGGGTTTACTGATATACTGGCCTATATATGGGTTCCTCAACTCACCAACTTATATATCTAGCCTTTAACATTGAAATGCCTATACCTTCAGCCGGGGACCGTCCTTATGTTCGAAATATATCAAACTTTAGATCAACTGAGCTTGGAATAACGAGGGTTTACTGATATACTGGCCTATATATGAGTTCCTCAACTCACCAACTTATATATCTAGCCTTTAACATTGAAATGCCTATACCTTCAGCCGGGGACCGTCCTTACGTTCGAAATATATCAAACTTTAGATCAACTGAGCTTGGAATAACGAGGGTTTACTGATATACTGGCCTATATATGAGTTCCTCAACTCACCAACTTATATATCTAGCCTTTAACATTGAAATGCCTATACCTTCAGCCGGGGACCGTCCTTATGTTCGAAATATATCAAATTTTAGATCAACTGAGCTTGGAATAACGAGGGTTTACTGATATACTGGCCTATATATGAGTTCCTCAACTCACCAACTTATATATCTAGCCTTTAACATTGAAATGCCTATACCTTCAGCCGGGGACCGTCCTTATGTTCGAAATATATCAAACTTTAGATCAACTGAGCTTGGAATAACGAGGGTTTACTGATATACTGGCCTATATATGAGTTCCTCAACTCACCAACTTATATATCTAGCCTTTAACATTGAAATGCCTATACCTTCAGCCGGGGACCGTCCTTATGTTCGAAATATATCAAACTTTAGATCAACTGAGCTTGGAATAACGAGGGTTTACTGATACACTGGCCTATATATGAGTTCCTCAACTCACCAACTTATATATCTAGCCTTTAACATTGAAATGCCTATACCTTCAGCCGGGGACTGGCCTTACGTTCGAAATATATCAAACTTTAGATCAACTGAGCTTGGAATAACGAGGGTTTACTGATATACTGGCCTATATATGAGTTCCTCAACTCACCAACTTATATATCCAGCCTTTAACATTGAAATGCCTATACCTTCAGCCGGGGACCGTCCTTATGTTCGAAATATATCAAATTTTAGATCAACTGAGCTTGGAATAACGAGGGTTTACTGATATACTGGCCTATATATGAGTTCCTCAACTCACCAACTTATATATCTAGCCTTTAACATTAAAATGCCTATACCTTCAGCCGGGGACCGTCCTTATGTTCGAAATATATCAAACTTTAGATCAACTGAGCTTGGAATAACGAGGGTTTACTGATATACTGGCCTATATATGGGTTCCTCAACTCACCAACTTATATATCTAGCCTTTAACATTGAAATGCCTATACCTTCAGCCGGGGACCGTCCTTATGTTCGAAATATATCAAACTTTAGATCAACTGAGCTTGGAATAACGAGGGTTTACTGATATACTGGCCTATATATGAGTTCCTCAACTCACCAACTTATATATCTAGCCTTTAACATTGAAATGCCTATACCTTCAGCCGGGGACCGTCCTTATGTTCGAAATATATCAAACTTTAGATCAACTGAGCTTGGAATAACGAGGGTTTACTGATATACTGGCCTATATATGAGTTCCTCAACTCACCAACTTATATATCTAGCCTTTAACATTGAAATGCCTATACCTTCAGCCGGGGACCGTCCTTATGTTCGAAATATATCAAATTTTAGATCAACTGAGCTTGGAATAACGAGGGTTTACTGATATACTGGCCTATATATGAGTTCCTCAACTCACCAACTTATATATCTAGCCTTTAACATTGAAATGCCTATACCTTCAGCCGGGGACCGTCCTTATGTTCGAAATATATCAAACTTTAGATCAACTGAGCTTGGAATAACGAGGGTTTACTGATATACTGGCCTATATATGAGTTCCTCAACTCACCAACTTATATATCTAGCCTTTA
>OZ023328.1:1346248-1441248 GCA_964007535.1 Brachyptera risi | reverse complement strand
CAAAACAAATGCGGGTTAAGTTAACATTACCGGTAATGTATGTGTTGGTCTCGCTGTGAGCAATCAGAGTCTACAAATGTACACTTTCATAACATTAGGCCTGGTATAATTGTCTGTTTTTATTGAGAAAACAAGAAATAAAAAAGTTACCGTGAACCAAAATGATCTACCTCATCTACTATGAACTAGCTTACATTGATAGGCCTATAAAAGGATTTTTTACACATACATTCTGAAACAAAACATGCAACTCAGTTGGTTGAGTAGCTTCTAGATGAATGTACAGTGTAAGTAGAGAAATGTTCAGTGTAGAGGTACGTTCATAGAGCCACGGCATTCTTGCCAGCCGGCAATCTTGACGGGTGCCGTAGGACGTCAAATGATTTGTACCATTAATACTACCACGGCAAACGATCGGTTTTATCGCAGACTCAAGGTAATTATATATCGAATCGTTGCGATAACCATGGCAACATCGACAGTGATCGAGCTCGACAGTCGATAGTCCGTAAGCAAAACAAACAGTTTTAGTATAAACGTGGCCGTGATGTTGTCTACGTCATCACGGCAAGTCTGTCAGCCGGCAAAATGTTCAACTTCAACCAACTTTCAAGGTCACAGTGAACGACAAGCCCGGGAAGTCTGTGATTGGCTCATTCATTTTGACGCCACGGCAAATTCGTGCTGCCGTGGCTCTATGAACATACCTCAAGTATGTAAGAACAGGCCTGAGCAGACAATGACAACTAGGCTTACCATCATAGAAATATTTACGGCACAAAAATAAATCCATGGGCCACATATTAAAACACAACCGAAGTCTCCCTTCTAGGGCATCATGAATAATACCAAGTAATGTAGTAGGCGAACAGTCATCAAACGTATCACATAACATTGGCAGTGTTATACAATCAAACATTCCCATAACCTGGCAGTGCGCTGATTCAAGTCAAGTAACGTTTTATTTCATCAGTAAATGCATTACCGGTAAATAATAACATAATCCACTCACTTATGT
This sequence comes from Brachyptera risi, assembly GCA_964007535.1. NCBI lineage: Eukaryota > Metazoa > Arthropoda > Insecta > Plecoptera > Taeniopterygidae > Brachyptera > Brachyptera risi. Next base: position 1,440,230 of record OZ023328.1, on the reverse strand, counting down.
GTATGAGCTGGGTGCCTTACAAGTATTGAGTAATAATACATCATTCTTCGAACAGTCCTCCGTGTCCTTCAATCCATGATGGTTTTCAATCCATATCTGGCAAAAAGTTGTACCTGAAAATATGGATAATGATTATTTATAGGCCTACAGGATAAGATGTCAGGAGCAAAAAGATGTGGGTAGACCTGAACCTAGGCCTACTTAACTTCCAAAGGTTCTTATTCAAACAGTTACATGGATGCGGACACATAATATAGAGATTGATCAAGCATTAAAAAACATCCTGAAGCAACTTAGTGCTCATACCGACATTATACGCACTAAAACTACAAGTAAAAACTAAAAGTTAGCCTAGGGGTTAGGCCTAAATGTGCGTAGACTTCATTTGAATAGGAATTCAAATTTTGGATTAAATCAAACTAGGTTCGGTATTACCTTCACCTAGGCCTACCGGATCATTCGATCGATCATTTGACACAAACCTTACCCTATCTAACCATTATTCAAAACCCTAAAAGAGATTTATAACCCAACACAACAAAATCAATGCCTCGGCCTAACATAACCTGTAAAATCGAGACACGACTTGAAATTGAATTTTCCATAACTAATCTTAGCCCTAATTCAACAAAGAACTAGTAGAAATGTATTAAGAACTGGGGCTACAATCGGGGCTATTGCATTTACTGAATAATTAGGGCCTAGGCCTAATTATTATGTTGTTGGGATGTAGGGGCCTAGGCCTAAGCCTACTCCAAGCCTACTGCAATGAAACCTTACCCAATTCATTTGAGCTTAGGCCCACTAAAAATATGAACACTTACCTTATCTAATTAGGTCCATGTGAGCCTAGTAGCAGCAGGATACTTCTTAATGCCAGCAGTGATGGCGATGAGCCGATGAATACACACGGAATTAATTGTTTTGAATTTCTGAGCTTGAACGGTTGCATGGAATAGTAGCGCGTGACCTGACGTCATCAAGTGTTCTGATTGGTTGAAGGATTTTCAAATTTACCCGTCGTCAAAACTCCTTCATTTATTCGATTTTGTTCAAATACAGTGTCCGAGTTCTTCTCTATAATTATGACTAATTAAAGCTGACTAAATTAAAACTTGACATGAAATTGAAATGAATAAAATAAATTTGTACTATATTTGTACCATGTACCAAATCTATTTGGAGAATGAATAATACAAAAGAATGATAGAATTTAGTTGACCATAAAACTGAAAATAGCATATCTTTGCTAATGATCAAATTATTCAGTTAGTTTTTAGTTGTTAGGCCTACACTTATGTTTCGGAAATGAATCATCATATAAATATGGAGTACAAAATGTCGCCTAGTCATGAAATTAGTTTCAAGTTGATGAAGTGATCTCCTCACTAAAAAGAGTAGTTGGGATGGTGTCCGAAGTGAAATACAAATTCATAGATGATGAAGTCGGGGTTCATCAGCAACCGAGGCAGCTGTCTCAAAGGCTCAAACCAAGCCAGAGAGGTATGTTTCAGGCGTGCCTGGGAGGCATATTCAGAGCATGCCTGGAAGGCATATTTCAGGCATGCCTGGGAGGCATGTTACAAGCATGTCTGATCGTGAGAAAGACAAGATTGCTGTATGTTTACTACGGGCATGCCCTGGGCAGGTTCTAGGCGGGCACGATCATAGAGCACGTCTGTAAAGCATACCTAAGGCTTGCTTCAAACGTGCCTAGTGGGCACGCCTAATCCTCGCCTCAATGGCAGGTTTTATGCATATGCCTCAGGCATGCCAGTGTTTGAAGGGTAGCCATTCAAACACCCTGAAACCGATTCAATTCCATTGAAACCCTCTCAAATCCATTCAGAATACCCAGCCATTCAAACTCTCTGAAACCCATTCAATTCCATTGAAACCCTCTGAAATGCTCTCAGACCTTCTCAAATCCATTCAGAATACCCAGCCATTCAAACTCTCTGAAACCCATTCAATTCCATTGAAACCCTCTGAAATGCTTTCAGACCCTCTCAAATCCATTCAGAATACCTAGTCATACAAACTCTCTGAAACCCATTCAATTCCATTGAAAACCTCTGGAATGCTCTCAGACCCTCTCAGTTCCATTCAGAATACCCAGTCATTCAAACTCTCTGAAACCCATTCAATTCCATTGAAACCCTCTGAAATGCCCTCAGACCCACTCAAATCCATTCAGAATACCCAGCCATTGAAACTCTCTGAAACCCATTCAATCCCATTGAAACCCTCTGAAATGCTCTCAGTCCCTCTCAAATCCATTCAGAATACCCAGCCATTGAAACTCTCTGAAACCCATTCAATTCCATTGAAACCCTCTGAAATGCTCTCAGACCCTCTCAAATCCATTCAGAATACCCAGCCATTCAAACTCTCTGAAACCCATTCAATTCCATTGAAACCCTCTGAAATGCTTTCAGACCCTCTCAAATCCATTCAGGATTCCCAGCCATTCAAACTCTCTGAAACCCATTCAGTTCCATTGAAACCCTCTGGATCTCAATATCTCTCAAATGCATTGGAAGGCATTCAGCTCTGAAAAGCATTGAAATGCATTGAGATTCCTATGATCTCGTTTCCTCTCAAAACCCTTCGAAACCATTCACCTCTCAGATGCATTCCTTTCCATTGGAAATCTTTGGATCTCAATATCTCTCAATGCATTGGAAGGCATTCAGCTCTGAAAAGCATTGAAATGCATTGAGATTCCTATGATCTCGTTTCCTCTCAAAACCCTTCGAAACCATTCACCTCTCAGATGCATTCATTTCCATTGGAAATCTCTGGATCTCAATATCTCTCAAATGCATTGGAAGGCATTCAGCTCTGAAAAGCATTGAAATGCATTGAGATTCCTATGATCTCGTTTCCTCTCAAAACCCTTCGAAACCATTCACCTCTCAGATGCATTCATTTCCATTGGAGTTCTATGCTCTGAAATGCTTTGAAATGCTTTGGATTCCATTCAAAAAGCATCCTCTCAAATCCATTGAATTTCCATTGCCATTCACATGATCTGAAACTCCTTCAATGCCATTAACAAGTTTCAAGTTTGAACCTCTCAAAGCCATTGAGAATCCTTCAAGCCATTGGAAAGTATTGAAAGGCATTGAAAACCTCTCAACATTTGAATGGATCTGAGAGGTTTTTTCCACCAGGGTAGCCTTTAACATTGAAATGCCTATACCTTCAGCCGGGGACCGGCCTTACGTTCGAAATATATCAAATTTTAGATCAACAGGACCCCTATTCCAGAGATAAATGAGATGTGAGAAAACGATTATCTCACTTAAAATGGCCGATTGGTAATGGTAAATCGGCCATTTTAAGTGGGATAATCGTTTCCTCACTCACTTTTATTTTTCTCACATCTCATTTATCTCAGGAATAGGGGTCCAGAGCTTGGAATAACGAGGGTTTACTGATACACTGGCCTATATATGAGTTCCTCAACTCACCAACTTATAAATCTAGCCTCAGGCTTCTTATTGTACACACCATGAGATGAATGTGTTTTGTGCGCAGGTTACCCCGATCAGGACGGAGGGGCGCCGGTGACGGAGTTCGAGGTTGACCTGAGCTGCGCAGACCTGAGTCGGCGCCAGGCGTACCGAGGGGGCGCCACCGAGGCCCAGGTCACCGACCTCTCTCCCGGGCAGACCTACGTGTTCCAAGTGCGCGCCACCAACAGAGTCGGGGTGAGTTACGCGGCAAATCACTGTGAAGCATGTCTGCAACTAGGAGAGCCCCACACATGCGTTGTAGCATGAGCGATATAGGCATACGTATACGTAGAGACATGTAAATATAGCTTCAAGTCTTGTAGTGCAACAACGTTCTGTAGCGTTACAACAGTACGGTACGGTAAAACCACTAGATAACATGCCAATAGCATACAAAGAGAAATACCCCAATTGATAGTTTTCAGTAAAATAGTGTCCACAAGCGGGTTATACCTATGTCTCAACTGCCCCCTGAATTTGCAATTGCACTTTTTTCCAAATTCTCCAACTAATTTCACTCATTTACACCTCAATAGAAATAATTTTGTAAAAAATAGCATCTATAATGCTTCTATTAGGAATGTAGCGTCTATATCGCCAATACATGGAAACGTAGCAGATTCAGACGTTTGTAGCGCTTTGTCGCCTTTTCAAAAACATAATAGAACAAGACCAAACGTATTGAAACATGATGAAATATTAGAAAAACATTTGAAAAAGCACTTTTAGATTTCATCGCTTTTATAGCAATTGCTATTTTTTCATATCTCTACGTTCATGTGTATGAAATGTATTGGGAAGCTATGTATACACCTCGAGTATGTCACTGCCTTCCTGTTCCTTTCAAAGCTCATTCCAATCATGTCAAATCAATCAGTGACACCTGTTGCTTAGACTTCCAATAGGTTTCTTGAAGCTTTGATTGGTGTGAAAAAATCACATTGTAATTGTTCCATCATGCGGCTCATCTGATTCATGTGTAAACTCAGATTAGGAATAATAATTAATTATTACAGATTAATAATTAATAATTAATAATAAATAATCTTTCAATAAAAAAAAAAAAAAAAAAAAAAAGAGCCCGCATCTTAGACAGATTTACATGGTGCACTTCCGCCACATATATCTCAAGAACCACAAACATTACGGACTTGCAGTAAAATGCAACGAATGAACAATACCCTCACAATTAGATATGCTAAATCGAAAATTGAAGAATAATTTTATCATGAAGCAATAATTGAATCAAAATGTGCCTAATTTGATGGTTTTCATTGCTTAATTCCCGGTTACCGAATAATAGTAGACATAAATTACAAACGCACATCCTCAAGTTCAACTTTGCTCATCAATATTAGAAATCCTGATTCGCTTTTTATTCTACAGTTTTCCCAATTTCCTTGGCCAAAATGTGTAATGTAACTAGATTTTGTCCGAATTAGAAATGAAAAACTCCCCCATCTAGCGGTAGTTACTGGAACTCTTCCAATATTGTCCGTTTTTCTCTTTTCAACCCACAACCAATCTTTTGAACGCACATCAAACTTGGGTCGAGCATTTCGAAGAGAAACATTCTCAGCTAAGATGCGGGCTCTTAATGTGTATCATTAATTCATTATCAAGTCGAACTACCCTGGAAATTTGAATCTATTCGAAGGAAGTATTTCTTCAAGATTGTCTCCTCCGGGTTATTCTCGTAAGGTTTTGGAAAAATTGCGAATGGGTTTTCACAGAAGTGGTGCGACCGATTCTGCCTCAAAGCTACACATTATCGAATTAGGCCTAGATGAAGAAACTTGTGTGTGCCAAGTTTCAACAGAAATTGTACTCTCGTTTGATCTGCGGAGCGGGAACAAAAAAAAAGTTTTTTTTTTTTCGAGTATGGTGAGGTTGAGTCTCTCCGTTTGGTTCATCCAATGACGTAAAACCAGGTTTCTAACGGACTTATTCTCTCAATCCCAATCTTGGATAGACCATTTCCAAAATGAATTAGCCATCTAGCGGCAATCGTTTGAACTAGAACGGGATGTTATTACACGAGTTCGAAAGTCCCATGCTGCCAATGCTATTTAGCACGTTTGATTCATATTATTGTGCGTTACAGTGCACGTATCAAGTTATAATATGATACCAGTCTCAACATTTATATGTTTACTATATACTGAGAGATTTACACACTGTCAGAGTGGGTATGATGAGAGATGATGCAAGTTATGTATCTTAATGTTTTGCCTTTAACTCTGTGTATAAGAGGGCCAACTTTTTGAACAGTACTAAAACTCCCAGAATGCAATACCAGCGATCTCGGCTGCTAGGAGGCGTGACGCGCCTGCGCATTGAATAATGAAAATGGTCTATTGTGACAGGTTTCAACCACGCAATGCTATATTATCAATCAACGAGTAACAACCACCTTACGAGGACATTGTGCAAACAGAAATGTTTCTTCAGCACTTGTGTATTGTTCGGACTTATTCTCTACATGTCCTTCAATGAAAACAAATAGCACAAGGAATTACTGTCATCATTGACAAAAAAGATGGAACGTATGTAAATGAATGTTTCGTTGATTGCTGTGCTCACTTTCTGTTGTATGTAAGCTGCATTTTCCATTGCAATTGTCCAGTTCTTATAGATGAATTGGGTGGAAGGGAGAGAAAGAACAGCAGCTTACCGAGATTTATGAGTAGAGAAAGGCCTACTCATAGTGGAGAGCCCGTTGATAGAACACATAGAGATGAAAGTTACACGAGGTTTCGATGTTTCGGCTATTAGTTCTTATAGCACGGTCGAACGCATATCGAAGCAGTTCATTCGGACTCGTACCACTTGTTTCTATCGTCCATCACAAATTGATATCCTTCAAATTGAACCTACTTTCCGAACATTTAACAAAACAAAATACGAAATCAACAAATACATCTTAGGGCGCAGACAATATTTGTAGAAAATGCTAGTGGCTTGAATTTGATACTGTAATTAATAATAACAGAAGTGGAAAAATGAGTAAGATTCGATACGTTTGCAATCAATTATCGGCTCACTATGGACTGTTATCTCCATATACCAGTCCGCCTCAGTGGATGTTTATTATGTTTCGACAATATTTTTTTTTTTTTTTTTTTTTTTTTTTTAATAACATCAAACCTTGATACAACATCATTGTTCCCCGATTAAGGCTAAGGGTATGGTATGGTAAGGCTAGGGTATGTTTCGACCATATTATAGAAGATACTTTTCTCAATGATATGAAGCAGTTTCCCTACCAGAAAGTCACTGCGATTGTCTATCTGTCAAGTTGACATTGAAAAGGTTAGGCTGAGGGTAATGTAACCATAGATATACATTACCTCACCGAGAGACGTTACTCCTGCAGCCGATAGCAACATATTGGACACTCACAAATAGAATCTAAGCAAGGCATTCTATATTAACACTAATATATGAATTGGGTGAAAGGGAAAGAAAGAACAGCAGCTTACCGAGATTTATGAGTAGAGAAAGGCCTACTCATAGTGGAGAGCCCGTAGATAGAACACATAGAGATGAAAGTTTATTAACTATATATTACTATATATAACTATTTATTAACTATATATTAACACTAATATATGGTCAAATATGGCGGAAACTTCACGGTTTGCAGAGCGGTCTAAAGCCACTGCCGAGACACAAATATGTGTGCCTTCTTAATGTTGAGTAACGTATCTCGGTAAAATATATCTATGGTGTAAGGTACAGTAAACCCTATATCCATCGTATTTCAAGGGACCAGGAAAGATGAACCACCCATCCGGGAAAATGCCACTCCAGTTACGTGGTGAAGGGGGGGGGAAATATGAATGATGGATGTGAGAACAATTCATGGACGTTTCACTGTGTTTCCCGCCCTATCCTCTCCCGACTATAAGTGTCCTGACCTTGATTAGAGGAGGGGTGAGGGGAAAAGCTCTCGGTTGAACCCCCCCTGCGTTTCCTGTGCAGCCCGGACCGTGGTCCGACCCGCTGGAGGTGGTGAGCGGGTCTGCTCCCCCCGACCCCCCCAAGGGTGTCCAGGCGGCGTGCCGGTCCCCCCACCTGGCGGCAGTCCAGTGGCCGGAGCCCCCCACCAACGGAGCGCCCGTCACGGAGTACCACCTTGAGATGAGCGCAACTGACGACGGAGAGGGTTACGCGACGGCCTATCAGGGCGCGACCAACAGCTGCGAGGTGAAGGGACTCTCCCCGGCGTCCACCTACTTCTTCCGGATACAGGTACGAGTCCTGCGGGCTTGTTCAAGTCAACACTTGTCCTCCTGTCCTGTTGAACACCTGTCGACTGAGCATACAGGGTGTGCTCAGTCGACAGGTGTTCAGTAGTAGGAGAGGGGGAGGGATGGAGGGGAGGGAGGGTGAAACCACTCTAGTTGATCCCTTGCTTGCCCTTTGCTCCAACACTGTCAACCAGTCGTTGGTTGCTCGGAGTCGAAGGCAGATCCTTCCTCTGGGCTAACAGAATGATTACAGAAGACGTGGGTGACTTTGTGTGTCGACAAACTTACCTGTTGATTAACCAACATTATGACAATTTCATTCTCATTATTCATAATTCCATTTTATTTTTAATGAATTCTTTACAAGTTTACATTATAAATTCTGTTCACCCAATATCTTTTCTTCAGTTACTGAACTGAAAGTTTGGGGTAGTCGGCTTATATTCAGGGTTTGCTTATTCGTTCATTTATATTAGGTTTAACGACGCACTGTTCTCATCACTTTGGTTTATTGGCGTCGGTGAATGATGTATGAGATGATGGGATGGCGAGATTGAGAGTTGATTCTAAGAAGTTGATTCGAGAACACGTGGGGTAAACATCAGTTCTTGGTGGTAACTCTTGAACGGTGTGAGATATCAAAATCCCAATACAAAACCAATGCAGATACTTTTTGTACCTTCACGTTGGTATAAGTAAAAACTATTCAACGTTTATCACAGGATTTTCATTATCTTCACAAGTACAAGTAAATAGGGGACATTTCTCAGCTGTAGAACCTGCCTCGGTACAACTCGGAATCCAGGAATAATGATCTCATTTCCTGGAGTTATCAAAGAGGTCTGTGTATTGGAATATAGACATCTCGTCGTTCAAGAAACTGACATTCATCTGAACGTCCTCCTGATTCCAGGCGTGCAACAGCGCCGGCTGGAGCGGCTTCTCCCCCGTGAGCGGCGTGACGACGCCCCCCTCCGCCCCCGCCGCCGTCCCCCTGCCAAGCTACACGGCCACGCCCACCACGCTCTGCCTGGTGTGGGCCGAGCCGGCCAATCACGGCTCTCCCATCCTGCACTACAACGTGGACCTGGGCGAGCGCAGCGTCACGAGCGAGGGACTGGGGCGCGATCTGGACCACGTGCTGCCCAACACGACGTACAAGATCCGCGTGCAGGCAGTGAACGCGGTGGGGGCCGGCCCCTTCTCCCCCCTGCTGCGGGCCACCACCCCGCCCCTGCCCCCCGCGCCGCCCGCGCTCGAGTGCGTCGCCACCGCACACAACAGCCTCAAGCTCAAGTGGGGCGACGGCAAGAATCCAGGGTTCACCGAGTACACGGTCGAGATGGAGAACCCGCGCACGGAAGAGTGAGTCACGAGTGTTTCTATCCAAGATGTATCTTTCTTTGTTTGTTTGTGTTGTTTGTGGACACACATACTTGTCCAACTTGAAACTTCAGTTTCTAGGAGTTATCGATTCTACCACTTTCGAAAAATCTATTTTTTAATATTTCTGGAAGGAGTGCAGCTCACAAGTTGGATGGTTTAATCGATTGATCTGAATTTGCCGAGGAAGCGCAATCTCATGCAACTCAGATCTTTATAGATTCATGTTCCTAATTGGTTTTACTGTGGGCCTAGGGACCACTAGACAGAAAAAAATATGTTCTTGTTCAAATCTGAAAAACTTTTGTGAAAAAGATTCTTGAAAATGTTTTGATTCCTGTCAAATATTGATATACATGATTATAAAGTTTGACATGGCTAGTATGAAGAGAGGAGGATGGATTGCAAGCCAAGGTTGTGCTCGTAGGTTCCAGTGCGTGTACCAGGGCACGAGCCACACGTGCAAGGTGAACCGCCTGCACGAGCTGACGGGCTACCGGTTCCGCACGCTCGCCTCCAACAGCGCTGGCGAGGGGGACTACTCCGACGTCTACCAGTACACCACTTCCATAGCACCGCCGCCTTCGCTCAAAGGTCAGCCACGTTTCACTCATTTCCTAGGTTCCAGAGACCCTTTCACAGGCAGAGACATTTTCAATAAGAAACCCACCAGGTCAGCCAATAATACAGTAAACCCTCGTTAATTCGAATTCCAAGGGACCCCAAAAATCAAAATTCGAATTAAAAAAATTCGAATTATGAAAAAAATGTTTTTTCCTTGTATAGTACCGTACTGCGCGCTGTGCTGCAGTAGTACAGTAGCATACTGTGTGTGTGCAGTTTGGTTGACCATGTGCGCCTTGCACGTTGTTTGTTCCCTCCTACTTCCCCCTTGCTCTAAGGAAGCCAACTTTGACAGCCATGTGTTTATCTTCAAGTCAAGTGCTTTCTCAGCAATTTTAACAACACAACAAGGAGTCCCATTAATACTATATATTATCATGTCATTCATTAGGTAACACTTATCACAGTTCACAGTGTTGAAAGAGTCAAATTACCAAACTGAATGTTTGGATTAAAAAGTAAAAAGCAAAGCAATAAATATAAATATTAGGGCCTGGAATGGAATGAATTATTCTCTCTACATGCACTAGCTGGCTGTTTTATTTATTATTGTTTCGTGTTTGTTCAATTTGAATTTCAGCAAAAATTACGAATGAAAGTTGACACAATCACATCCATAATCCTAAACATTACCGCTCGGGTGTCTCGACCAGCCAGATGTCTGTCTGTGACCCTGAAAAGATCCCCCGCCTAACCCCTCATCATAATAGCACGCGCTGCACATGTGGCTATGACGTATCTCTGGCTCACCGGGTCGCCAGGAATGTTGATGACAAAGGATTTCACGTGATAAAATATCCAATTGTGAAAACTTTTATTCGTAATTTTTGCTGAAATTCGAATTAAACAAACACGAAACAATAATAAAACAGTAGTTTGGACTAATCATCAGTTCGAAATTCGAAATAATAAAAATTCGAATTATCGAAATGAATTAACATTGATATCCCTATACCAGCGGCCGGGGTCATTTCTCTGGTTCGAATTAGCGCGGAATTCGAATTAACCGAGTTCGAATTATCGAGGGTTTACTGTACACAACTGGACGACGCCATTATCGCTTGGAACCTTGACAACAAACACAGCCTCGTTGAATCTCTTCATTTTAGATTATTATTATATTGATTTTAGAACGCACCGACTGAAATCATTGATAACAAACTACTAACGACATCTACCAAAAAATAGATGAACCTTGAAGTATTACTCGGTCGGTAAAAATACCTACATTTAGCTCATTGTGGTGCATAACCTGTGGCGGGCGGCGTTGTAAAACGGCAGGCAAACGTGCGAAACTGTGAAAGGGTTAATATCTATCTGTTGAATGATAAGAAGGTCACCCTTTCACTCTCTTGCCCGCTCGAAATAGTTTGAGCTCTGAAAGGATTTCGAGACTTGAAATTTCAATCTGGGAAAAAGTATTTATAATCGAGTTCGAGTCTTAATCTCCACTCAGTCTCAATCGAGACTTTCGACAGCCCTAATATTGGTTAACTTAACATCTGCTGTGTAGGGAAGTGAGTGATCATTGCCTGAGAGACTTGGTTCAGGACATTTGCTAATTTAGTTCACTCTCAATACCAATGTATATCTGAATATATCACAAAGATGGTTTATTTTTAAAATGCATTCCGGATTTTTCGGAATCTGAGATACTTTCATCTGCGGCAAAAATTGTACGGTCACAATCGGAGCAGTCCTGGTGTCAAAGTTGAATATCTTGATAGTAAAATAGTCCAGAGATGATGATTCATATCTGGTGGCAAGACAGACTCGAAGAATTCAAACACCTAGAGCTGCCGCTTCTAAACGCTCTTACAAATTTATCTTTCGACCTAATTGGGAAACAACAACGGTATAACAAGATTTTGATGTCAATTTTCGAAATTAAATAACTCCTTCACAATATAAATTAGCAGTAAACTTGACTTTCAGAGTAGGTTTTCACTGTGCAGTAAAGAACAGCCAATGAGATGGCTTGTTTTAGCAGCAGCTGATTGAACTGTGCGCGGTGTTGCAATCTGCCCCGGCTCACAGCGTGGAGCAGTGTTCTTGGTTTGTGAACACCGCTCTCAACGCTAGACGTCAAGCTGCTCAAGCTCCTCGTTAGCTGTGACGACCTTTCAGCAATAGCTGGTTGCTCATATTCAAATTCAAAAATTCATTTTATTCTGTTACAGAAATTACATTGTTCATTCCATACATTGTTATAGGCCTCTTGAAGGGCACAAAAAAAACAGATACAAATAAATACTTGAAGTTCAAAACTTAAACACAGAAGCAATTAATTTTAAAAGTAATGAACAGTATACAAAGAAGGTAACAGTAATGATCAATGAAGAAAATAATTTAAATGGTAATAGTACCCATTCAATAATCAGCTTTTATAAATGAATATTGTAGATAAACTGATGCATACAGATCAATAACATTATACAAAACAAAAACAAAATAATACAGAACAGAAGCCCGCTTAAGAATATAATATTCTTGTGTGCGGGCTGGCAGTAATTTATATTACAATAATAGACTTTTTTTTTTTTCTTTTTTTTTATTGGGTTTTAACGACGCACTGTAATGATTACTAAGATCTATTGGCGTCGGATGAATGATTAATGAGATGATGGGATGATGAGATGAAGGTTTTATGGGTAATGGGAAGGATAGTGGGAAGGAAGCGGTCGTGGCCTATATCATGGGAACCATCCCGGCATTAGCCTGGACTACAGAGGGAAACCACGAAAAACCCCTGTAAAGATGGACGGTGGCGGGGATCGAACCGGGTCCGATATGTCCCTTCACCTCCCGGATCACACGAAGCAAGTGAGCTAACCACTCAGCTACATGTGCCGGTAATAATAGACGTCCTAACGTTGAATGCTGCACTCGTGGCTTGAATCGATGCGACGACTGTGACAAGGTCAATTGTGCGCTCGACAGTGGATAGTCGGTGTACCGGTGTCCCCTTGACATCATCACCGCAGATGTGACGACGGTTCAACCAACTCTCTTGGCCAAGCTTGACGTCACACAGGGCAAGTCTGTGATTGGTCCTCTACTGATAGTGAGTCAATACAGTCAAACCTCCGTCCATTGTTTTTCAAAGAGTCAGGGAAATGATCCATGCAGGAAAATTCAACATTGGTTATATGTAGGGGTGTAAGGGTAGTGTTTTTTTGGTTCGGGTCGGGTAGTGGAAAAAAACTCAGGTTTCGGGTTTCAGGAAAAACACGGTATTTTAACCTCGAAATGAAAAAGTTGCGCAAATAGGCCTATCTACTGGATCCAGGCCTAGGCCTACTGAAGGTATATACCTAGAGCCAGTCAAGTGATCCATATTTGCTTCCAAATAGAGATCCCCATCTATATCTTCCTCACTCATCACGAGATAGACGTAGTTTAGGCCTACGTGGTAAAAAAATCCAAGTTAAAACCAATTTCCAACACCTTTCAACAAAATTTCGCCTCCATCTTTGTTTTCAAAACGCTTTGGAAACGAAGATATCTCAATTTTGTGTGCACGATGCTGCGATCTACTCAACTTCTAGTAGTTGTTTGCAGTAGATCAGTCAACAAATGAAGTAAATGGCGCCAAAACCACGCGATATCGAAAAACACGATTTTAGTGTTACATGAGTATCAGATCGGGTCAGGTCGGGATGGGTAAAAAAAAAACGACCCGAATTCTCGGGTACCCGAACACTCGTAGTTATATGGGAGCGGGGTGAGAGAAAATGATAACGATGCGTAGAGGTGTCACTGTATAGGGAGAGCGATATGCAGGTAGCTCTGCTGTATACACTTGTGATCTTACTGACGACGTGTAGTTCTCGGCGTCGCGAGGATTCTGTGCAGTTTGTTCTCTTCGTACAGCGACGTGTTCTCTATTCCAGCACCCAGAGCCACAGAGATCCATAAAGGAAGCTGCTCCGTGGAATGGCAGCCAATCAAACCGATGGGCAGTGATCCTGTGATATACCACGTCCAGCTGTCCAGAGTTCGGGACCAGGAGTATAAACAGGTCAGTGGTGCCACGCTTCCGGGCTGCTCAACTGCCTCTAACGGGCCATTCTAACCACTTGGCGGCCGGCCTCTGACCTTGACTAAATACGACGAGTACTAGATTTATGGTACGCTCGGAACACTTGTTCGTATCGTACGGGACTCGGGACGGCCGAGCGCCAAAGGAAGCAGGCTATATAACGATCGTGCGTTGTCACCCAGCCGAGTATACACGATCTCACGATATACACATGAACAGTTACTCTCACACGTGTGGCATAGATTTCTCTCGCGCGCAATACAAAATTATTGCTTCAATTCTAACCGGGAAGTGTGATAATTATCGTGAAAAATGTGCTTTTTGGTTAATCTGAATTATTATGAATCGGATTCATTTTTTGGGGGGTCCCTCACATTTCAGATTAACGAGGGTTTGCTTCAGTCGGAGACAAAAAGTGTTCGAATTGTGAATTATCGTAATATCACATTATCCAACATTACGAGTAGATTGCTGTGGCTGTGTGTTGCAAGTTGCATTGTGTTGTCAGGTGTACCGGGGCGCAGACACAAGAGTGCAGCTCCACGACCTTGAGGCGGGCGCGGAGTACAACGTGCGGGTGTGCGCGGTGCGGCAGGCGGGGTCCGGGGACCTTCAGGGCGCCTACTCTCCGCCCGGTACCTTCTCCACGGCCGGCCCAGAGCCCGGCGTCGCCCCGCCCATCAAGCACGTGGCTCAGGTGCGTAGTCGACCCCGTATAACCTAGCTGTGGGTGGGGTCGTTGAGCAGCATTGAAATTTTTAAAAAAAGTTTCCCGGCACGCAACGATTGTTCACTGTGTTTGTTTCAATCACTTCTTTCTGTTGTCGAAGACATGTTTCGTTGGACTGTGGCGAGTGGTTAGCCCACCTGCAGTGCGATTCCCTTTCTCCAATCCTTAACTTAACAATCTGTAACTACTGATTTAAAGATCTGTACATCACTAAAGATTGGTAATATCTAAAGTGTGATTCCATTTCTACTTTTAAAGATGACGGTCTTTAGGGTGATCGTTAATTGACATTTCCTTATAGATCTATAAGATCCCTATCGTTAAGTTTTTAAAGAATGCAGAAAATGACGTTCATCCAATAATTCGAAAATATTATCAATTAATATTAAATAACATGAACATTTTACAGCTTGGCGAATGATTCTGGATTGTTGTGCGTAAATTGAAGAGTGAAAAGTATAGTCATCACTTACAGAATCATTTAGTTTTTCACCTCCTTTTTTGATGCCAAAAGTGGGATGGGGACGAAACCGTTTCTCCTTCCTTCTGTCAGTTGATTGTGATGATAGTCATTCACCCTCTTTGGATTATGTTTGGGCTAGTTTACACTTTTCAAAACTGAATGAATAAATACCCATGAATGATTCCCATTCAGAATATTTTGAAAAAAATCAAAGTCGCAACAATGAAATGAGAGAAGTTGAAATTGACAAGAGCTCCAGTGCCTTCTAGATCGAGAGGTTATATTAATCCTGTATACGCTCTCTAGATTCGAATGATGCATAATTTTTTTCTATTGGCTAATTATGTGCCAACGATGACGTCGACTGAAAAATACGTCATCATTTCAACAAGCAATGTTAACAATCTATAACGTTAAAGATTGGAGAACGGGACTCGATCTTTAGAGATCTAGTCTTTATCTCTAACGATATGAATTGTTAAAAGTTGAAGATTGTTAAGTTAAGGATCGAGAACGGGAATCGCAGTGCAGGTCTGAATGCCCACAAGGCCAGGGGGCCCTAGGTCCCATTTAGGATGCGGTCACCTTGCCTTCATCGGAACTTTTGTGCCAAATGTATTTGCAATGAGCAAACCCAGCTGTACTGGGCCGCATCGGCTGGGGAAATGTGAATGAACAATATGTCACGCAGAGTAGCCATGACTTGGTCTGTAGGAGAGTAGCCCGAGGCTGGATATATGATTCAGATAAAAGGGAAACAGCTCACCGAGATTTACAAGTAGAGATACCTGTAGTGGAGAGCCTGTCTTCAACAAGCTCTTCGCTGTAGCATCTTCTACCATCTTCTAGCATCTTCAAGTAGCAACTTGATAAACAATCATAGCTGTTGGTACACTGCTATTTGGAACCAGAAACTTCCTTCAAACAAACAGTGGACATTTGTATGTGTCAACAAAACAGCTCGCTGTTGACCCCACTGGCTTTGTTGTGGTCTGAACCCGGGGCCGTAAGTTTACCAGGTGTGGCTTACGAGTGTCTCTACTTGAAAACCTTGCTGAGCTGCTGTTTTCTCTTTCTCTTTACGTGATTATAATATATATATATCTCAAACCCAGATAACCAATTAAATTGGGCCAGGGGGTGTTTCCACCAGTTTTTCTAGGGCAGACTTCTCATATCAATCGGTTCCTGCCAGTTCCGACTTCTTCCTCCTCTTCTTCACTACCGCTAGGCCTATCCTCTATTTCTTCTTCTCTTCCTACGAGTTCCCTCCATCGTTCTCTATTCTCCCACCATCTCTCGTCTTCCACTTCTTCCCATTTTTCTCCTCGGTTGACTACCCCAAACTTGACTCCCTCTTGCCACCTTTCTCTTGGTCTTCCAACTCTTCTCTTAGCTCCATTGTTTTCTGCTATCTCAAACATTGCTCTCGGTATTCTCTCCTTTTCCATTCTCCGCATATGCCCGTACCACCTAAGTCTCTCCCTTTCCAAAATAATAATAATAATCATAATCATCATTTATTGGTCATTAGATTGTAATGGACGATATGAGATGAATGATTGATGATGATGCAGGTTAAGAGAAACAAGTGATTTGAGAATGATGAGGTGGGTACAGGTTGGAGGAGATACATAGATAGAGCACAAAAATAGATAGAGCACAAAACACACACACACTGGGAATTTAACACCTAACCTAAACCTAGGACCTAGGTTTGGGTTACGTTTTAAATTCCCAGTGTGTGTTTTTTTTGTGCTCTATCTATGTATCTCCTCCAACCTGTACCCACCTCATCATTCTCACATCACTTGTTTCTCTTAAAAAGGGGGGCAGGAAAGCCCTATACTGACAATGTTAAAATACAAGTTTTTAGGTACACTTTTCTCAGAGCTCTCTCAAGTTAGAGTGACACAACTTTTTGTGTGAGTACAAACATACCTTTGTAACAACTGGTGTGTAGGATTTTTTTGTTGACCAGAAAATTGTTGAGTTTTGATTTTTTTGAGCAACAACCAAATTTTATGACACATTCAAGCAAACAAACATTTTTTTTTTCTGATGGGTTCAAAAAAACAAAATTTCTATCACACCAGTTATGGTAAATATATCTATCAGTATATACTGAAAATTTTAGCTCTTCAACACAAAAATTGCAGAAAATACAGGTACCTGGAGATGAAAAAGTATAGTTTTGAGGAATTAAATGTTCAACAATTGGTAGCAAATGGTGGAAGTGCATAGCTACTAACAAAATTCTTCTAACATTAGGCCTATCAACCTAACATCCCAGCCAGATATTCGGGATCATCCACATTTTCATCAGCGTCATCCAGTCGACGCTTTGCATTCCTGCGTTTCTTTCTTGCTTCACGGGAGAAGTACTCGACGGCTGCATCGGCTTTTCGTATTCTCTCTTCGTCCATAGCGAGACAACTTTTCAGCGTGTTGACGCCTGGAGAAATTCCTAAATGTTCTAGAACTCGAACTTTGGCAATATTTCCATCATTGAATGATAGAACGGCATCGTTCACCCCCATTTGTAGCACGTCCATTCCTACCAACACAGTTTTTGGTAGCCGCGTCCAGATTATGTTGTTGACGGACTCGTTAGGATTCTGCGTCCGGCCATGTAAACATTTACCCAGTAGCTCTGGATTTGATAGATCTCTGTAGATTGGTTTGATGGTTTCCATTATTGCCTTTGGTATCGGATGTTTGTGTACATATACACTTAGCTTGTTGTCGAACGTAGCTTTCTGGTAACTACACCACGTGTCAGCACCAGTCGGACAAAGACCGTGTTGCGGCAACTCATCCGTGGAAAGTTTATGGAAGAACGTCGCCCAAACAGCTCGTTTCATGTTGTCTAGCTGGTTCACATTTCGACGTATTGCTAAGCCATAATATAACTGAAGGTTGTCGATCTCTGCGTCAGTCAAACGTCCTTTTCCACCGATCAGCTTACCGTCCGCAAGCC
Organism: Brachyptera risi; assembly: GCA_964007535.1. Lineage (NCBI taxonomy): Eukaryota > Metazoa > Arthropoda > Insecta > Plecoptera > Taeniopterygidae > Brachyptera > Brachyptera risi. The sequence continues at coordinate 1,422,234 of OZ023328.1, read as the reverse complement.
GCTTACCTCGAAGCGTAACTTTCAAATTACGCAGCCGACCTCCAAGTCGCTTCTGTACGTGGCCCACGCACTCCAGCTTCGTGATTGTGACATCATCTTGATAAGGCTTACTCTCGACTACCCTCTTGAATGCTTTACTGTCACCATCACCAAGGAAATTCACATATCGCACACCTCTCGTTGCTTCCGAACGCTGAAACATCGCAACTGCCCCGGCTGCTTCCATACCACCACTTGGTCCCGTGAAGTTTTGGACACACTGGCTTTGTGTTCCTTCATTTTCTGAGGTGTCAAGTTTTTAGAGCAGCCATGACAAAATTTTGTCAGGCACTCGACATCTATAACTTTACCCGTATCGGCACTCGTAGCGGTGACAACCCCGTTCAACGATACGTGACCCCGTCGCTGCCACGAACCATCTACCCCAACAGTGATATCTGTCTTGACATCTTCTGTGTTGACAGATACTGCTTCTTCAACAGCTGCAACCATCGACTTCTCTGCCACAGTTTTCAAACTTTCAGCGATTATTTTATTATAAGGTGTGAATTTTGACGGTGGATTTGGCAAGTTCATTACGGAGCAGAGAGTTCTTGCTGAAGCGTATCCCTTACCGATACAACGCAAACCATAAATTAACCTCAAATTGACTTCTCGTTTTCCACATGACGTCATAGGGGAAGTTTGAAATGAATCTTCTTTCAAGCACTTACTACATGAGAGCACTAGCACTGTGGCAAGACCAACTCTCGAGCTCGGTTTCTCACGAACTTCTACGCAGTCGACACCGTTACAGAATTTACACGTAGTAAATGATTTGACAGCAAGTGACAGCAATTCAATGTCAATTATTTGAGTTCCAGGTCTCACTTCATCTGTATAATCATCATATGCACTACTCACTGAACCAAGTTTTCTTCCAGAACTACTAGCTGGAGCAGGTGGTGTAGACAAAACTTCTTGCACTAGGCCTAGACCTAGCTCATCAACTAGGCCTATCGTGTCCGTATCTCTCTCAGTATCTACTGAAACTACACTACTAACATTACTATTTACAACACTTGTTTTTGATACATTACACTTTCCTTTACGTGTAGTAAATACTTTACGAATGTAAAGTACGAAATACGAAATACTTTACTTCATTTTAAATGAAGAATTACTGATAAAATAGTCACAAATAATGAAAACACAACCACGTTTTGTAAACAATAATGACCATCTTGTTTTCCTATGGAAACAACAGTCTACCAACTCACAAAAAATTAAATTCCCTAGTAATTGCTGAATCCAGAACCACCAACACAAGAACTGTATCATTTATGGAACAGTTTCTATAGTGATTACAAAATATGGAAATTTGAGAAGCAAGTGCAGTAGAATAACCAATTCCGAAACTAGAACTGGGAAGTGAACAAGGAAATAATTAATTGATGGAAATGTATACCAGATAGTTATATTGAACTTTCATTATTTGTAATCATAAATCTACAACAAATTCATTTATGAAAAAAAAAAAAAAAATTAAAAATTAAAAAAAATGCTTTCTTGCCCCCCTTTAACCTGCATCATCATCCATCATTCATCTCATATCGTCCATTACAAAATGATATTCTTCAAATCAGGTCCAACTTTCCAAATATGGTCATTAGATTGATCATGGATATGATATTTGACAGGTCATATAGAGATGTGGCGGACTATTGGATATTTTCTAGAATAGGTCACATTCCTAGTAGACGTCAATATAGGTTACATGTATATAATTAGCAGTTATAATCATAAAACTCTTTTACAGAATAGAAACTATTTGTCAGTAAAAATTCTTCGAGTTTAGGTATAACAGTATTTGGTTTGGTTGTTAACATCTTGATATTACACGCTGTAGTAAGAAGAGCATTGAAAAGTTTGCAGCCAGCATATGTAGGGCCCTTAACAAAGACGGTGGATTGTGTTGAACCATATTAACATCCTCTTTGCGCCTCGTTTCATAGTTATGTCATAGTTGTGTCATAGTTGTGTCATAGTTGTGTCATAGTTGTGTCATAGTTGTGTCATAGTTATGTCATAGTTGTGATAGTTGTGTCATAGTTGTGTCATAGTTGTGTCATAGTTGTGTCATAGTTATGTCATAGTTGTGTCATAGTTGTGTCATAGTTGTGTCATAGTTGTGTCATAGTTATGTCATAGTTGTGTCATAGTTGTGTCATAGTTGTGTCATAGTTGTGTCATAGTTGTGTCATAGTTGTGTCATAGTTGTGTCATAGTTGTGTCATAGTTGTGTCATAGTTGTGATAGTTGTGTCATAGTTGTGTCATAGTTATGTCATAGTTGTGTCATAGTTGTGTCATAGTTATGTCATAGTTGTGTCATAGTTGTGTCATAGTTGTGTCATAGTTGTGTCATAGTTATGTCATAGTTGTGATAGTTGTGTCATAGTTGTGTCATAGTTGTGTCATAGTTATGTCATAGTTGTGTCATAGTTGTGTCATAGTTGTGTCATAGTTGTGATGGTTGTGATACAGACTGGACATGTAAGACTGACGTACTCGTGTGTTGCAGATTGCGGACAGGAAGCCGTACACGGACCAGCAGTGTGCCGTGCTGATCCTCTGCGGCTTCACGCTGTTTGCCGTGCTGGTGGCGGCCGTGATGCAGCACGCCATCATGTGAACCCCGACACGACTCTTACTTAATCACACGCCCTCTCAACCGACGCAGTGTGCTGAACCCTTGGGCATATATTGTAGCGTTCTAGACATTCTATTGTTATCACTTATTATATTTTATTAATATTATTTCATTATATTGACATTCCTGTTATATCTTCTTAAACTTTCCCCTTTTTATATTATTCCCAACGCGTCTCGCTTGTCGCATGACGCGACTAGACATGTCCTTGGTGCTAATGACGCGTGACACACTTGCGGAACATCATTTATATTATAACGTGTAGGCCTATATACGTCGATAGTGAATTGTATTTTTATTATCAAAAAAAATAAAATGAGGTAATTAAACATAATCAGTGGTATCGATCTTTAGAATGAAATAAAAGTTCATCAATTATATAATACTGTACATTTAGGTGTAATTCCTTAAGTCATATATTATGTATTAGTGAAAACTGAAATTGTAAATTTGCTTACCTAATTGAGCCTTATTTTCGATGTGCAAGTATCAGTTAGGAGTTAAACCATGTGGTGGGTTTTCCTCCGAGAGGTGAAATGCCGAACATCTGTTCACAATAAGTTACCTAAGACGGTGGCTCTCGGCTCGTACGAGTCATTGACCCCGCCTGATGAGCTCCAAGACAAGGACGGAATGAAAGGAACCATGAATATTCAATACGCCAACATCAATTGTATCAATAATTACTCATAGTGATGAATTCTTGACAGATAATTATTTGTATAATTGATGGCCATTGGAATAACCATAATTATTAATTATAATATTACATAGGTATTATATTATTAATAGAACTATTATCATTATTAATATTATTATTATATATTGAAGATTTATTATTATTAATGGAACTGAGTTGAAAGAGCTGAGACCAAAACCAAGTACAGAGGAATCTCTATCCATCACTTTTCAAGGGACCAGGAAAATAAAATCATCCGTACGGGAAAACAATCCATCCAGGAAAATGTAACTGGTTGAATGGGAGTGGGGTGAGAAAAGATGGATGATACAAGCAGGAAAAGGTTGCATGGAGGTTTCACTGTAGCCATTTTAGAGATCTGTTATAATGTGATGGTAGCTAGTTTGGTGTATATATTCCAATATATCATTCTTGGCATCAGCTCTCAGAACAATTTTATTCATATACAGTATATGTATAGGCCTATATATATGTGTGTATATATATAGGCCTATACATATATATATATATATATATATATATATATATATATATATATATATATATATATATATATATATATATATATATATATATATATATATATATATATATATATATATATATATATATATATATATATATATATATATATATATATATATATATATATATATATATATATATATATATATATATATATATATATATATATATATATATATATATATATATATATATATATATATATATATATATATATATATATATATATATATATATATATATATATATATATATATATATATATATATATATATATATATATATATATATATATATATATATATATATATATATATATATATATATATATATATATATATATATATATATATATATATATATATATATATATATATATATATATATATATATATATATATATATATATATATATATATATATATATATATATATATATATATATATATATATATATATATATATATATATATATATATATATATATATATATATATATATATATATATATATATATATATATATATATATATATATATATATATATATATATATATATATATATATATATATATATATATATATATATATATATACCGGTATATATATATATATATATATATATATATATATATATATATATATATATATATATATATATATATATATATATTTATATATACACATATATATATATATATATATATATATATATATATATATATATATATATATATATATATATATATATATATATATATATATATATATATATATATAAGCCTATATATATTATTTATATATATATATATATATATATATATATATATATATATATAATTTTATGTAAGTATGTATCAATGATACACTCCACCACTAGCCTGAGTTTTTTCTGCAGTAAGGGTTAAATGATAATAAAATATATTTGAAATTTATTCCATTTTGTGTTTGTATTCTCCCTACTCCCCCTATTGTGTGACTTCCCATCATATCCAGTGGTGAAACTATGGGGGCCCGCGGTCGCGCGGGGCCCTCGAGTCAAACTTCTAGTTCAGTACTTTGTATTTTGGAATGGAATTCACTATATTTTATAAAACCAAAAACACAATATTTGTAGCTACAAGTCAACTCGAGAATTTTTCAAGTTTTCACACCGTTATTTCTGATAAAATGAACACGTTTTCGACTATTTGACTGTCGACTGTCGAACTGTCGACTTTCGACTGTTTTCGACGTTTTCGACTATTTTTTCGACTATTCCTTTTCAATGCTGAAAAGGACTGCAATGCCCATGATGCCACGAGAGGTAGATTACGCTACCCCCGCTACCAGGGCAAGATGTCGGCAGGCAAGTCTCTATCGTCCGAAGAGTAGATCACCAGAAGATATAGCTTTCATACTGTTCTTAACTGCCCTTGGTTCTCCCTTTTCCTTGGTGGGGAGGGGGGGTGGCTATTTTGAAATCTTGCGGGGAGGCCCAGGTTTTGGAGTTACGCCACTGATCATATCTCCGTGTTGCGTAGCTGTTGTTGTGAGCAAGTGGCTGGCTTGGTATCACATTACTAGTGATGTCAATCAGTAGATTACGTTCTAAATGACCAATCGACCGTAATTTACAAATTGGTTTAATTACATAAATTGCCAGTAATTAACTGAGAATCACTGTAAGTTACACTCTTTTTTCCTCTTATGGGTCACTTTTTTGCAATTTTCTTTCATATACAGTCATTTCAGAACATCATTTTTTCAATTTTTTTTTTTATCAATTTTCCAATTTGAATGATAGTACATTAGCTGAATGATAAATGTAACTCTTGGGTGAAATTATCGCATATTTTCAATGTAGGCGTAGGCCTTCATGGTATTCTACCAAATTTTGAAACATTTTAAATTAAAATAACGTCTGTTGGATCCAGCCAAAACACATCAAGTGAGATGAACGCACGGTCGTTGAAACGTACAGCAAACTTTTTAATCACAAATTTCAACTATCCCAAAAATGCCCATTTTTGAATAGAGCTTTGAATGATTGAAATATTCAGCCTTGACCTCATGGGTGCCAATACTAGAGGGAGATAATCAACTCTGGTCCGTGGTCTTCCTTCTCCCCACAACCAGGGCCGTCGTTAGGGGGTCTCAGGGGGACGTGCGCCTCCCCCGCCAATAACTTATCCTCCTTTAAAAATATGACCTACAAATACACACAATAAAATATGAGTTGATGACTTATTAATACTATGAATTGTATCAGTATACACTCTCCTACTTCACACTTGCTTTTTTTTTCTCGATAATGATTCAATTATTAGATTCCGAAACTGCTCGTGAATCGCAAAAATCACTTGAAGGATGACCATATTTCAAAAAAATCACTGCTGGGGGCGCATTCCTGTACGATTTAATCCGGTTTTAAGTGATATTGGTACTAACTTGGTATTCCTAAAAAGATAGACCCGGAAATAATACCAGAAAATCAGGATTAACTTAAACCTGCCAAAGAGCGGGCTTAGCGTGTTTTAAGATCCACTTCAAGATTTCAAATATTAATTTAAATATCTAATATAGTGAATATCGTTACGGGAATGCAATTTCTAGAATAAGAACTGAAGGCAACGGAATGTGAATGTTTTGAAATAATTTTATCATCAGTTTTATTATTAATGATTCATTTGCCAGAATTCTTTTCGAAGCTTTTATACTCATGTTGTTCTAAGAGAAGAAATTCATATCGGCAGATCGGTTGCCTCGTTAGCGCGGCTGCATTCAGAGTAAGACGGACGGGGTTCGATCCCACTTGGGTTAACTTTTTGTTTTTAATTTAATTTCATTGAAAATTGTGCTTTAGGCTGAGATTTGATTTAGTTCAAGTTTCGTTGAAATTGGATGATATTTAGGTACATTTTAGCTGATTTGTAACAACATTTGTCAAAAAACTGTTTTACCGACGTACTAACATAAACCTACTATAAAACTCGTACAGGAATACGAAGTTAAACCTCTCTAAAACCGGTATTAACACGGTATTAACTTGGACTAGGTTTATCTAGATAACACTAATTGTACAGGAATGCACCCCCAGGTGTCCAGCTGGGCGGTCATTTTATTCATGTAACCTGTGCGCCCCCCCCCGATACACAAATCCTAACGACGTCCCTGCCCACAGCCCTGATGAGAACTGATTTCAAATTATGAATCCATCTTTTTGAAAGGTAACATTTTGCCTTCTCTCGAGTTTCACATCTCATTTTGAATACTAGTCGCGTCTGAGATGAGGTTCAGCCAGATGAGTAGATACAATATGAGGTCTCGCTAGACTGGTTTGCTATTATTGAATACTAGGAAAACGCTATATACGCGTTGTTAGACGAGCGGAAAGTAATAGTATGTCAACTTCATTGCCAAACTTTTGCCTAAATTCTCCAATTGGGTAACATTTTAGTTATAAATTGGTAAAAACGGCTTCGAGTGGTACCAATTTAGCACATTTCATGTTTTTTCTTCAAAATGGCTGACCCGATCAAGCTGAGAATTTCCAGAAATGTTTATCAAGTTGTTATTCAACTTCACACAAAATTTCAATTTTTTTGAAAATAAAAATTTTTAATTCTTTTTCTGCCGTGTTATTCTAACGGGTATTTTTGAAATTTCTAAAATTCATAAAAATAAAAGTTACCACCCGATAATGCCACAAAACTATACAGATCTAAGCTAGATAAGGAACCATGATGAAAAAAAGTTTGAAGTTGATAGCTGTAGCCGTTTGACCTGTGGAGAACCGACAAAAAAACATTTAAAAAAAAAAACATAAAAACGAACACCAATTTTTTTCAGTATGTCAAATTGAATCCTCGCTAAGGCTCGTCTAATTAGGGGTATTTCCTGAATGTTGGTTATCCCATTCTCATTTCAATATTTCCATCCTTTATTAGTCACAGCATAGAATTTATTTTTGGCATACAATTTTTTTTTTTCAAGTATTGTCAACGATAATTTGAAGAATTCCTGACTGCAGCTCATGTAGTTTTTTTTTTTTTTAATATTTCAAGATTTTAATGCAACACAGACGGTAATGCGTTCTGTGCCTATATATATCAAGTATTGAAACTTCAGGTACGTTTTCCCAAGAACTACGTTTTTTCTGACGTGTAAAAACATAACTCAAAAACTACTGGTCTGATATGAGAAAAATTGTTTCGAAATGTGTATTTCAAGTGTCATTATCTTGTGAAGCAAAACTATGGAAATAATCAGTACAATGAATTTTCAGATGTGAATGTGTGGCCTCAAAATCATATATAAATTATTGATAACTAAAAATTGCAATAGATTTTTTCTGGAGGTTCACACGATAATAGTGTGTATGACGGACAATATCCACTTAAATTCAACAAGATGGATGCATTTTCGAAGTATAAACCTTGTGATTTGTGGCTGCATGTTTTGTTTTTTTGAAAAAACAGCAATACTCAAATCGAATTAAAATTATTTTGATTTTTTTCCAATTTTCTTGATTTTCTTGATTATGTGTGAGCAATAGAATGATGGATATAGTGTGCAAGTTTCAATGATCTATGGTGGTTGGTTGAGCGTGAAATAATTCCTACATTTAGTCTTAATTATCCTATTCCATGCTGTGGCTACTCCCTTGAAAACGATGAATATTGCAAGACGTCCTCTCAAACCAGGACAATCCAGGACGAACGTTCATCCATACTCGGTGAATAATTCATGTCAACATGAATTCTCATTCAAAGTCATGAATGCTTTGTTAATTAATTTGAGTGTTTGTAATTATTCATTAGCTGACATCGTGAGTCCAGCTTGGCTTGCGTGAGAGAGACCAAGACGCATCGAGGGTTGCGTTGGTTTGCCGCAAGACGCATCGAGGGTTGCGTTGGTTTGCCGCAAGACGCATCGAGGGTTGCGTTGGTTTGCCGCAAGACGCATCGAGGGTTGCGTTGGTTTGCCGCAAGACGCATCGAGGGTTGCGTTGGTTTGCCGCAAGATGCATTGAGGGTTGCGTTGGTTTGCCTCTCCTCACTTCCTATCCCTCCCATGTTGAAACTATGTACCAATTCACAAGTCACATTTCAAGAATTATCTATTGTGCGTAGATAAAATAAAAGGAACTAACTTCACGTTCACGTCGGCTCAGCTAATAACAGCTGTCATCAAGTGTGTCAGCCCATCAGCCGTATCTACAAAACAACACTAGACAGAGCGGCGATGAGTATTTCTCAGAAAAGTACTCGGGAAGTGGAACGTGTTTTCGAATGAATGAAGTCAGGCAAACCAACGCAACCCTCAATGCATCTTGATCGAGACTCTGAGGACAGAAAAGGAACTCTGGATTCAGGGGAATTACCAGACCTTCAGGACCCCTATTCCTGAGATAAATGAGATGTGAGAACAATAAAAGTGAGTGAGAAAACGATTATCTCACTTAAAATGGCCGATTGGTAATTTAAATCGTCCATTTTAAGTGAGATAATCGTTTTCTCACTCACTTTTATTGTTCTCACATCTCATTTATCTCAGGAATAAGGGTCCAGTGGTGTCGATCTTGTCTCGACTGCTAGTAGAGTCCAGTGGAGTCAGTTTGTCATGCTCGCACAAGATTTGGGTACTTCTGGCAAGTAAGGCATGGGTCTTGTCCACATCTATCGCTAGAGACAAGTAAACATATCTTCTATCTTTTCTTTTCATATAGCATTTGAAAAGTAGCACTTTGGTGTGTATCTATTATTTTGAAACATTGTGTTTTATAGCGCAACAACGTTATGTAGCGTTACAACAGTATGGTAGGGTGAAACCATTTTATAACATACAATAGCATACAAGAAAACCTCCCCAATTGATATTTTCAGAAAAATGGTGTCCACCACCAGGCTCATTTGCTGCCTGTATTCGCAGTTGGCCTTCAATTTTCCAAATTCTCCAACTGACTAACTGTTTACTTCCCAATTGATATAATTGTGCAAAAAAATAGCATCTATAATGCTTTTATTCTGAATATAGCGTTTATAATCGCCGATATGTTGAAACATAGCGAGATCAGATGTTTGTAGCACTTTGTCGCCTTTTCAAAAACATGGTCATACATCATCAAATCTATTGAAACATGAAGAAATATTACAAAAACATGTATTAAAGCACTTTTATATTCTATCGCTTTTTTAGCAATTGCTATTTTTTACATGTCTATCTGGGCAATTGCCCAATCTATCAATTACCCACCTAAATAAGCCAGCTAGCTGTTGGTAGGCCTAAGGCTTGTAACGCAGCATAATTATTCAATGATTAGCTTGTGTAATCATCGATTTTGTAAGCAGCTACAAATTCAATTGAACCTGCATAACGAAGGCAGTGAGTGACTAAACTTGATCAGATGAGTGTAGCAAAGACACGATGTAGTGACACCAACCTATTTTATCATAATGTAAAGGAGGTGTTCCGACTCTCGATCATACTAATAACATGGACAGTATTTGTGGTTTATTGCGGTCAGTTCAGAGTCAAAGGTCCCGATTGCCTGTCGCGATTTAGCGGATTCCCTTGTGAACTAGATGTAGATAAGAGGGATGGCTATGTACCGGTGGCATTGTTGAACTCACTAGGCAAACGCGTTATGTGTTGCCGCGTTGATGGATGAGCTGGAACATAATAATAATAACAGTCTTTATTTTTCATGTACATGACAATTCCGTCATAACAATCGAAAAGGGCGAGGTTCGATCACATGATCGTTCTTCCACCTAACCTTTACATATAATAAGAGAGAAATAAAATAAAATAGCACTATCATTTAGTTGGATATAATGTAAAGTAGATAATATTATTACGATTAAGATATATTCTACATTCTAAGATAAGAATATCTTAATAGAGATCAAGATGAAACAATTAACTCATTAGTAGTAAGAATGGAGTATCATCATCATGTGAGACGTTTTATTGACTTTTCCTCTCCCCTCAATCATCTTGTCATGTCCTAGGGAGCTTGAGGAAAGAGTAAAGCAATTGATAACGCTACTCATAACAGTGAGTGGTACAAGTGGGGGTGTTCAAAATGTGAAGTAGGCTAGAGGGCAAATCAGGGATAGTGGTTCGAAAAATACTCATTTAGATTATAGAAAGGATTTAAAATAAGAAAACTTTTGAGGTTGGAAAGAAAAGACTTGAGTGAGCAGGACTGGATTACGTGGGAGGGCAAGTGATTGTATAAGATAGAGCATAGGTGAAAAGGGCTGTTGGTGAAGAAGGACAGATTGTGAGATGTGATGTGGATGGAGTTTTTGTTTCTGGTCTGGTAAGGATGGATTGAGGAGTTGAGAGGGAAGAGATCGGGATGGTTGCTGACGAAGGAGCTAGCATCTTGAATGAGCTTGGATGAGAGAGTGAGAATTTTTTGGTCTATGAAGTGCTGGCGACAGGATGTGCGTCGGGAGATACCAACTATTGTGCGTAGAGCTCTTTTTTGAAGTATCAAGACACGGTTAGCAGGGGGAGAAGCGCCCCAGAAGAGGATGCCGTAGGAGAGATGAGAGTGAAGGTGAGCAAAGTAAGTGAGTTTGAGGGTGTGAAGGCTGACGATATCAACTCATATCTTTGGATTGGTTATTATATATACATACACCTTGAGATCCAAACAATTATGTCACTGCCACCTTATTTCTTAATCAATTTCTATGATAATAAAGAAGGCTTTGTTTTAATTGTTTTCATACCTGCTGCTTGAATTTAAATGGTTTCTTAATAGCTTTGAGTGAATTAAAAAAAATTGGATTATATATTTTTTTACATCAAAACCGCTGATCTGATTGGACTGCAAGTTCGGATTAAGGTGTATAATCATCACATTAAAATTCCATGACAATTTGAATTCTCTCGAAGGAAATATTTTTGACACATTTTTTCCTCTGGGTTATTCTCATGAAATTTTTGAAAATTTTGAAATGAGCTCTCTCAGAAGTGGTTATACCGATTGCGCCTCAAAACGATACAATATCGAGTTGGATAAGGACACTTGTGTATGCCAAGTTTCAACTGATTTTGAATTTTTGTTTGACCTGTGGAGCGCAAACAAAATAAAAAACAGGCACTTTTTCTCGAGTATCGTGAAATTGAGTCTTCGCTTCGCTCGTCCAACAAAATCTATAGTTCGTGAAAAACAAATGCAATTGCTAACATTATAAATTTAAAATTCTACAAAGCCATGTATAGCATTGTCGAGTATTGTTGTTTATATAGAAGTGATAGTTGCGCTACAGGCAGTCGGGACCCTGGGCTCGAGAACTGACCCCGGAAATACTTCACTTCCAAGACCCGAGATCAAGCGCCTTCTTTGCATTACGATGAAATAGGTTGGCATCACTACACAGGGCCGGCTCGTGGGCTGGCGACCTGGGCACAAGATTTTCAGGGGCGCAAAAATTGGTAGTTTTCATAATTTTTCACAATTTCACTGCAAATCAAGGTGTTTGACAAATGACGAAAGTTACTATCGCCATTGGTTAAGCTATTCAGATTGATCAGACAGGGTCTTTTGCCTTTTCTGCAAGATTTTTGACCAAGGTACGCTTTGCAAGAGCAGTGCTCCAGGTCAGAACGGTTTCGATGATTGGAATCACATTTCAACAGCATTGAAGCAGGGACGTCGTTAAAGGGGGTCTAAGGGGGAGGGGGGGGAGTGCCTCATCAATCGGCATTTGTGCCCGCCCAATAATTTATCCTCCTTTGGAAATATATAATGTTGACCCTCGAATAAACACACAATGAAATATTATTACTTATTAATATGAATTGTATCAATACACTCCACTAGCTACTTCACACTTCCTTCTTTTCTGATAATGTTTCAATTATTAGATTCCAAAACTGCTTGTGAATCGCAAAAATCACTTGAAAAATGACCATATCTAAAAAAAATCAGCTCTGGAAATTTTTACGGGAGAAATGGCAAAAATAGCCTCGAAAATGTCCATTGATTATTCTATTAAAAATAACTGTGGTAATGTCCATGGTGATTCAATTATTGAACTCCAAAACCGCTTGTAAATATCAAGAATCACTTGAGAAATGACATGGGCCTATTTCAAAACATTCCCTGCGTGGCTTTGCTGGGAGAAATCGCAAAAGTTCAACTACGAAAATGTCTAAGACGCCAAAACCACTTGTAAATCGCAAAAATCACTTGCAAATATGTCCATATTTTCAAAAATTCCCTGTGGGACTTTACTGGGGGACTCCTGCCCCCAGGTCCCCTTCTTGCACGTGGCAGGTGTCCAGCTGGGTGATCATTTTATCTCCCCCCCCCCCCCCCCCCCCCTACACAAATCCTAGCGACGTCCCTGCACTGAAGTTGACTGAACATACATGAAAACTCCCCAAATCATTACAAATCATATCCTGAGTGGAATTTGAGTGAAGTGAGTGGAAAACTGGGATCGCGTATCATCTCAAGCTTCGCCCTCGAATTTAAAAAATCTACTCGTATGTCGCCCGGGCTCAAAAACATCACGAGCCGGCCCTGTCACTTCATCGTAATACCTTACTTATTACTGTCAATATCCATGATTATATCTTTTATATGTGGTTTTTGTTTTACATAAAGTTACCAATTAACTTCAAAACTTTTCCTAGACACTGGTGTCAAATCGTAATAATAATTCTAATGATTACCGTGAATGATGACTCTCATTTGATCTCGAGCAAAATCTTTTCGACACATTTTTTGGGAAGAAAATTTGGAAGTGTTTTATCCCCATAAGGATTATGATTGGTTGGAACTTCCAATAATTATTAGACGAGCTTTAGCGAGGATTCAATTTGACATACTGAAAAAAATTGGTGTTCGTTTTTATGTTTTTTTGTTTTTGTTTTCATGTTTTTTTGTCGGTTCTCCACAGGTCAGACGGCTACAGCTATTAACTCCAAACTTTTTTTCATCATGCTTCCTCATCCAACTTGGATCTGTATAGTTTTGTGGCATTATCGGATGTTAACTTTTTTTTATGAATTTTAGAAATTTCAAAAATACCCATTAGAATAACACGGCAGAAAAAAGGAAATATTTAAAAAAAAAAGTAAATTTGCGTGAAGTTGGGTTACATCCTGATGTTTTTACACATTTCTGAAAACTTTCAGCTTGATCGAGTGAGCCATTTTGAAGAAAAACTATAAAATGTGCTAAATTGGTACCACTCGAAGCAGTTTTTACCCATTTCTGAATTAAATGTCACCCAATTGGCGAATGTAGGCAAAAGTTTGTCCATAAAAGTCGACATACTATTACTATCCGCTCGTCTAACAACGCATATATGGCGTTTTCCTAGTTTTCAATCAATTCAAATAAAATTTTCACAGGTGATTATTATTATTTCAGAACATGTTTCTACAGGGTCAGGATATTATTTTGTTCACTCTCCTCAAAAAAATGTCTTGTTGAATGTTGACAAAATTGGAAAACTTGACATTTGTTAGGAATGGGGTAACTGAAGAGCGTATACTGGAATAAAGTCGGCTCGGTTGTGTGACATGGGTTTGGATGTCCTACCTTATCTTAACCCTGACCACATTTTCTAACCATCCATTCACAGCATCGAAGCCCATGTCACATGACCGAGTGCCGAGTGGACTTCATTTCGGTCTGCATTGTAGCACTCCCTTAGGAATGATCAACAGTTGGTCAGTGTAAAGGTAGTGACTAGATTGAATAGCTTCCAAATCAAGGTGTGTAGCACTTTCAAGTACATTTCACATGATTCAAAGAGCTATATAAATGTCTCCCACATCTTACATTGGAGCAGTATGCTTTGAGTGGTGGCCAAATAATATCAATAATTATTATGGATACAATACGCAATGAGTGGAGAAAGAGTGACAACTGACAAGGCTGTTTGTAAATAGCCGCTTCGCGTAGGAAGTGAATCGATCATATAGTTCGATATATCACGAGTCAAAACATCGAGAATTATCGATATCCAGCATCAACATGTGTTCCATGTGTTCCGAGTACTGACTTGTTAGTTGGTGTGAGACTTTCTTGACAGCCTTGTCTAGGCGTACTATACCAATATTGTTTTCACAAGGTTTTTGTTAAAATATCGTTGTGAATGTGTTAATCTGCATTGAGTTACTCGAGTGAAAATCAATCATGGACTCGAAGTATACCATGATGGGATCTCTGTCTTCGACAAAGTCCAGCCCAATTAAAAATAAGCCTGGAACGCCGCGCATAACCTTCAACAAACCAATTTCTGGTACATCACCAATGAAACGACCAAGATTAGATGGACACATAACAGAACTAAAGAATAACCAAGCTGGAGGATCGAGAGGCTTGATTGAACGGAAATTTCATCCAGATGATAGAAAATGTCTCCCTGTTTTTGGCGTTCGAGACACGTATGTAGTCCTAGGCCTTGTCGTTGATTTTATTAGACCCTATGGCCCTACACTGGGCCATGAGTCTAGACCATAGTGTATAATAGGTCAGGTGATGTATCGAGCTATCTCCGTGCGTTGGAAGGCTACTACCAACAGTGCTGCTAGTTCCACCTAAATCCGTGCGGAACGCCACCGTGATAGAAGGCCTGTCACGTGATTCTGTTGACGTTGACAGCCAATGTCGTGCCGCGAACAATGATGTAGGCTACATTTGGTGCGCGCATGTGTAGAGCGTGGCTATACCGTTCAATTTTCGGAAAGTATATGAGGAGGTTAGAGATATGTTGGTTCCCTATAAGGTGTTGCAGGCAAATGCAGATCCTGCCTACTATAATAGTACGGTTAGGAGGCTTAAGAGAAAGGGTAGAAAGATGAGTAGGAAATTGAGGGAGTCAGGGGAGGGAAAGGAAGCGATCAGGGACCTGAGGCGGGACTTAAACAAGGCTAAGAGGGAGGCGAAAGAAAACTTCATGGGTGGTATGTTTAATGAACGTGATGTACAGGGTAGCTGGAATAGAATGTACAGGTTTGTTTCTAGTCAGAAGGGTAGTAGTAAGGAGTTGCCCACCTTAGTTGATCAGGGAGGGAATGAGTGGAAAACGGATAAGGAGAAGGCAGCAGCATTAAATAGATTCTACGGGGAAGTGTTCAATGTGACTGGAATTATAGGGGAGGGAGAAACAACACTGGAGGGGGAGGGGGAAGAAGTCCTGCTTACAGAGGGGGAAGTGTGGAATGTATTGAGGAAACTAAAAAGTGGGAAGTCACCAGGCATAGATGGGGTGCAAAGCGATCTCCTGAAATTAGCGGGTAGGGGGGTTGTAGGTTATTTGCTAAGGTTGTTCCAAGCCTCACTCACAGCAGGTAGAGTACCGCAAGATTGGAAAAAAGCGGAGGTGGTTCCAATTTCAAAGGGAGGGCAAAGGGGCAGGGTAGACAACTACAGGGGAATCAGTTTAACGTCACATGTATGTAAGATGATGGAAAGGGTAGTTATAAAGAGAATAATGGAGAAAGTAGATGAACATAGGGGTATTTCGGAAGTGCAGCATGGGTTTAGGAAGGGGTATTCATGTGAGACACAGTTGTTAGGTTTTGCGGAAGAGCTGGCAGGGGTAGTAGACAAGGGGGGCTGTATTGATGCAGTGTTTTTAGATTTTGAAAAGGCTTTCGACAAGGTAGATCACACTATACTATTAGGGAAGTTGAAACTGTCCATTGGGAATGCTGGGTTAGTTAATTGGATTGGAAACTTTCTTCAGGATAGAGTTCAAATGGTTCGAGTAGGTTCGGAGGTTTCAAGTGAGGTTAAGGTTACGTCAGGAGTTCCACAGGGTAGTGTGCTAGGTCCGTTATTATTTGATTTATATATAGATGATCTGACTAGGGTTGTTAATTCGAGAATAAGGTTATTTGCAGATGATTGTGTGGTATATAGGGAAATCAATACAGAGGAGGATGTAGTAGCTATTCAGGCAGATTTGACGGCACTTAATTGTTGGGTTCAGTTGAACAAGATGGGGTTAAATGAAGGGAAGTGTAAGTTAGTCACCTTTGGTAGGAGGAGAGTGAGGGCTGATGTAGTGTATGATGTAGGAGGGAAGTCACTTGAGTCAGTGGAAAATTACAAGTACTTGGGGGTGGTATTTGATAGACGTCTAGGGTGGGGGAGTCAGATTGAGAGAATAGTAAAAAAGAGTATAAATGCACTAAACTTTGTAATGAGGCAGCTTAGGGGGACAAGTATGAAGATAAAGGAAAAGGCTTATTTCTCGTTAGTGCGTCCCATGGTGGAATATGCTAGTTCAGTTTGGGATCCTTATAGATTAGGTGAGATAAGGGATGTGGAAAGGGTGCAAAGGATTGCAGTTAGAAGGGTTACAGGTAGGGTTAGGAGGTGGAAATGGGGGGAGAATGAAAGGGGGGAGAGGGTGAGAATATTGGAGAGTCCATCTGAGATGATCCGAGACTTGGGATGGCGGGAATTGGAAATACGGAGAAAGGAGGATCGGATCTGTAATTTCTTCAGGGTAATGGAAGGAGAAGGGGGCTGGGGAGAGTTGAATAGGTTGATTGAAAGGAATGAGTCAGGGTATGGGGGTAGGCGAAGTCATGATAGAGCAGTAGTTATAAAGGGGGCTAGATTAGATGTCGGTAAGTTCTCTTTCTTGAATAGGACAGGTAGGGATTGGAATGGGCTTAGTAGAAGTATACTTGAGGAGGATGAAATAGGGTTGAAGCTATTCCGTCAGAAGGTTAGGGAGGCGATAGGATAGGATTGATAGGGAACTTGCCACCGCGCATTTATGTGCAACTGCAAGAGTTAATAATAATAATAATAATAATAATACCGTCAGCTATCACCGTGATATTCCGCATGGATTTTGGTGGAACTAGCAGCACTGTTGGTACCAGCCAAAATTGCCCAATACATCACCTACCGTAACCTATTATACACCGTGGTCTAAGCCTAGGCCTAGGCGTAGTAAGATGTATTTTGCTCAACTTGAAGGAAGTGCTCATTGCTAGGCCATGTAAGGTGGTAATGTATCCATGTCAGTTGAGTAAATGTGCCAAAGGCCTAGGCCTAGCCTAGAGGCCTATCTTCAAGCGATTGTTTTAAGGGTTGTGTTTCTCTAGTTTTTAGGGTTTTCTAGTAACTAGCAACGCCATTGAGGGTAAATTTGTCATACTCGGTACGACACATAATTATCCGAGGTTAAAAGCAATAAAAAACCTGACCACTAACCCCAATCGGAACGACACCGACCTTCGAAAACTAGTTTTGGTACCGAATAGGGCCTAGGCCTACCGGTAACTCAAAATTACTAGTTTGTAGACAAACTCAATCGCATTCCTGGTCCAGTAAAACCAAGTAATAGGGCTAGTCAATAATAGCATTGTGTTTTGTAGTGTTGACGGACTGCGGACATAATCCATTACTTTGTTAAATTATTTTGACAGTATCACGGAATCTCCGAACTTGATGTCGATAAAGTAGGCTAAACAGATTTGGTACGAACAGTTTGATTGGAAAACACTTGGAGGCGCTACACTCGTGTACTGAGCTACCGCTTTGTGAACACGACCTAGTCAGGGATCTTGTCAGCACTTGAGTGCAAAGCAGTAGGGCATCGGGCACGAATCACGATCGTAGCGGTTCTCCTTCAAACTACACACTAAAGCGTTCCATATTCTGTGAACATTTTACATTCCAAGTAGGCCTTCCTTCTAACACTACAAACTCAATGGTAATAGTGTAGTAGTAGGTTGCAACTTGTTAAGTATTGGTAGTAGGTTATATCCAGTAGTGGCCAGTGACCCGGACAATGAGGAATGCTGCAGATAAGTGAAATGAAGGTAATTCTACAGTAAGCTGGTGCCATTGAGTATATATAGGCCTAGTGATGCACTGCAAGTAGCCTGTGCACAACGCTCTTAAAAACAGGGGTTCAACCGCCCCGCGCTTCTTCAATAATGTACAATATTGTTAAACGTTCTGTCTGCGAGATGGTGTAGTACACGCCCAATAGCGTAGCACATGCCTGACGGCGTAGCATACGCCTGATGGCATAGCATACGCCTAATGGCGTAGCATACGCCTGATGGTGTAGCGCACGCCTGATGGCTTAGCGCAAGCCTGATGGCGTAGCGCACGCCTGATGGCCATCACTGAGCTGCATGTCTCTTGGTAATCACTGCTCCTGCCATAGCTGCCACGTGCAGCGTAGTGTTTGTTCAAATCACGCATTCATGTTTCAATCAACATCTTGATTTCTTTCAGACTCGTAGAAGAGATCAAGAAGCATCCGTCAGTTATAATCATTGGCGAAACAGGCTCCGGAAAGACGACCCAGATTCCGCAGTACATTCACGAGATGGGATTGGCTGAAGGGGGCGTTATCGGTGTCACGCAGGTACAAGAGTCCCTGGTGGATTACAGTGTGAAACATGGGACACTTCTCTGTCCGGAATATTAGCGAGTTCGGACCTCAGCTGGGGGCCGAGTGTGGCCACTTGACTGGTTAGCCATTTGTTTGCCGACACAGTCAGTTAGAGCTTGTGCCTTCAACGGCCAGCATCTGACGTCATGCGGCTCGGAAACCCTGATCAAGATAACCTGGTAGTAGGCCTATCCTAATGACCTTGGTGAAGAGGGGATGGGGTTGGTATGTGGGATGAGAATATGGAGGCCATTACAAGGCTCTAATTGGTCAATTCATCATATTAATGTCAAGCTTATGTAAATATGAAACCCCAGAAATAATTAATTTATCAATTTAGGCCTAGCTTATGAATATTTCAACTGTAAAAAAAGTATCAAGTCACTGGTAGTCAGAAGATTAAACAGAATTCTTCTTTCATCATTCATAAATTGGTTAGTAATTAGGGTTGCAAATCAATATTGAATATTTTGATCAATTTTCGATATCAAGTTTCGGATTGATATCGAAATCAAATTATATCGATATCAAAGGTCAATACAGTATTGATTGAATAAACAGTGGTCTGTCAGTTGCGTGTCAGATTCCCCCAGCCCAAACCCCTCCCTACCCCTTCCCTTCCCCCTCCTCAACCCCCTCCTCGCCCATCCACTCTTGAATGAAGCAAACAAACCAGCCTCTCAGAAAGAAAAATATATATTTTTTAATAACATCGAAACTTGATACAAAATCATTGTTCCCCAATCAAGGCTGTGGATGAAAGATAGGATCGTTTGGACGGGGCACCACAAGGGCGATCTCACCACCCCATTTTGATTATTTAAAACTAATGGTCTTCAACACCAGGACTGCACTGTCTGTAACCATAATTTTTTGCCGTAGATAAAAGTCTTTCAGTATAAACACACAAATCTTGATATCTTCCACTTTGAACTAAGTCTCTTGGGCAATGATCACTTCCCTTAAAATATACTAGGAAAACGCGAGATGCGCGTTGTGAGATGAGCTTAGAAGTATGGCAATCTATAGAATGAGAAATAACTTGTCAGCTCAATTTACATCTACAAACCTTGACTTACTTCAAACGTTCAAAAATCTCACCTGCAACTTGTTGATATTTATAGTAACCTGCAACCTGTCGCATAAACACTTTGCAAAACCAATTGATCCAAATATTCAATAAAATGTACACGTTTATTGCGTTTTCTTCATTATTTCTCATTCGATTGTTGTAAAAATCTCTGAAAAGGTGTATAATAGTATTTTTCATATTCTGTAAGAATTTGAGAGCTTTTGAAAAATTCTTGTTTTTCAAGTATTTTTCCTCCGGGTTATTCTTATGAGGATTTTCCAAACTTTCCAATCATTTTCCGGAAAAACCTTCCTACCGATTCCTCTGAATAACAATCCCAACCTATTCTGGTATGACACCAACGTTCAGAAAAAGTTTCAAGTTGATTGATTCATTTCTCTGACCTCTATGCCGCGTACAAAATTACAAAAAAAACAAAAAAAAACAAACATAAAAACGAAGCCCATTTTTTTTCAGGGTGTGAAATGGAAAGCTTCGCTACGCTCATCTAAAAATATAAAATATAATATAATAAAATATAAAATATAATATAAAATATAAAATATAGACAATCTTATGTCCATCTCTCTCTGACCATGTCTCTGACAGTATTCAATACAACATGCTACCACAGGCACTTGAATCCCATTTCTTGTCACAGTAGAACCTCTTGAGTGCGACCTTGAGGGCAGATAAGCTGATCGTCGTTATATCACGATCGTCGTACAACCAAAAGTTACCATAAAATTCACGATAAAACTTTGTGTGTTTGTTTTACAAGTCATACATAAAATGCTGTCAGTCGTCAATATCGTAAGAATATGTAAGAACTGGCTGTGTTTGTGTAGCCCCGGCGTGTGGCCGCGATGACGCTGTCGGCCCGCGTTGCCGTGGAGACGGCCACCGAGCTGGGGGAGCTGGTCGGATACACGGTGCGGTTCGAAGACGTGACGTCGCCCCGCACCAGGCTCAAGTACCTCACGGACGGAATGTTGCTGCGCGAAGCGATGCTAGGTACGTACGTCACTCTGCTCGAACAAGCGTGGCAAACATCCAGCCAGGTTAGGTTAGGTATTTGCCCGCTGCGGCTTGCAGCCTCATGAAATGCCACTAGTCCATCTGGTCTGTTGTGCAGAGATAATCTCAGGCCTATACCGGTTGATTATCAGTAGGTTTGTTGTTCGATCAGGAATTTGTAAACATTACTAATATACTGTACGTTGAAAGAGAATCACATAATGAGGAGATCCGTTTGATATCGAATGGAAATGAGGATATGCGATAACAATCAAAATTATCAACATTTTTTAGGTTGAATATTTTGGCATGCTATCAACTGCCTCCCGAACAACTGCCTTACAAACCATACTGGCTCGAACGTATTCTGTCTCTAGAAAAATCTGTCTCAGAACAACTGTCTCTCAAACGAAGTGAACTTATCCGTAATTTCTACACAGGGTGTACAAAATGGGGTGAGAGTTTCTCATACCAGTATGCAAATGATCATACTATTCATCTCAAAAATACACACAGTTGCAAAGTCCCGGTTATCCATGATATTCCTGTTTTTCTGGATTCACAAATGAACATTCCGCGTAATCTTGATACTTTTTTTGATACATGACTCATGACTCAAGACTCACGACTCATGACTCATGACTCACTACGCACGACTCATGACTCATGACTCACTACGCACGACTCACGACTCAAGACTCACGACTCATGTCTCATGACTCATGACTCACGACTCAAGACTCAAGACTCACGACTCAAGACTCAAGACTCAAGACTCACAACTCATGACTCATGACTCAAGACTGAAGACTCAAGACTCACGACTCACGACTCACGACTCATGACTCAAGACTCAAGACTCACAACTCATGACTCATGACTCACGACTCAAGACTCAAGACTCACGACTCATGACTCACGACTCATGACTCAAGACTCAAGACTCACGACTCATGACTCACGACTCACGACTCAAGACTCAAGACTCATGTCTCATGACTCATGACTCACGACTCAAGACTCAAGACTCACGACTCAAGACTCATGACTCACGACTCATGACTCACGACTCAAGACTCACAACTCATGAATCATGACTCAAGACTCAAGACTCACGACTCATGACTCACGACTCATGACTCACGACTCAAGTCTCATGACTCAAGACTCAAGACTCACGACTCATGACTCACGACTCATGACTCAAGACTCAAGACTCACGACTCATGACTCACGACTCATGACTCACGACTCAAGACTCACAACTCATGAATCATGACTCAAGACTCAAGACTCACGACTCATGACTCACGACTCATGACTCACGACTCAAGACTCAAGACTCAAGACTAAAGTCTCATGACTCATGACTCAAGACTCATGACTCATGACTCATGACTCACGACTCAAGACTCATGACTCACGACTCCTGACTCACGACTCACTACGCACGACTCACGACTCATGACTCACGACTCAAGACTCACAACTCATGAATCATGACTCAAGACTCAAGACTCACGACTCATGACTCACGACTCATGACTCACGACTCAAGACTCAAGACTAAAGTCTCATGACTCATGACTCAAGACTCATGACTCATGACTCATGACTCACGACTCAAGACTCATGACTCACGACTCCTGACTCACGACTCACGACTCATGACTCATGACTCATGACTCACAACTCATGACTCACAACTCATGACTCACAACTCACGACTCATGACTCATGACTCATGACTCACAACTCACAACTCATGACTCATGACTCAAGACTCATGACTCACGACTCACGACTCATGACTCATGACTCACGACTCATGACTCATGACTCATGACTCACAACTCATGACTCACAACTCACGACTCATGACTCATGACTCATGACTCACAACTCACAACTCATGACTCATGACTCAAGACTCATGACTCACGACTCATGACTCATGACTCACGACTCATGACTTATGACTCATGACTCATGACTCACAACTCATGACTCACAACTCATGACTCACAACTCACGACTCATGACTCATGACTCATGACTCACAACTCACAACTCATGACTCATGACTCAAGACTCATGACTCACGACTCATGACTCATGACTCACGACTCATGACTCATGACTCATGACTCATGACTCATGACTCACAACTCATGACTCACAACTCACGACTCATGACTCATGACTCAAGACTCATGACTCACGACTCATGACTCATGACTCAAGACTCATGACTCACGACTCATGACTCACGACTCAAGACTCACAACTCATGAATCATGACTCAAGACTCATGACTCACGACTCATGACTCACGACTCAAGTCTCATGACTCAAGACTCACGACTCATGACTCACGACTCATGACTCAAGACTCAAGACTCAAGACTCACGACTCATGACTCACGACTCAAGACTCACAACTCATGAATCATGACTCAAGACTCAAGACTCACGACTCATGACTCACGACTCATGACTCACGACTCAAGACTCAAGACTCAAGACTAAAGTCTCATGACTCATGACTCAAGACTCATGACTCATGACTCATGACTCACGACTCACGACTCAAGACTCATGACTCACGACTCCTGACTCACGACTCACTACGCACGACTCACGACTCATGACTCACGACTCAAGACTCACAACTCATGAATCATGACTCAAGACTCAAGACTCACGACTCATGACTCACGACTCATGACTCACGACTCAAGACTCAAGACTCAAGACTAAAGTCTCATGACTCATGACTCAAGACTCATGACTCATGACTCAAGACTCATGACTCACGACTCCTGACTCACGACTCACGACTCATGACTCATGACTCATGACTCACAACTCATGACTCACAACTCATGACTCACAACTCACGACTCATGACTCATGACTCAAGACTCATGACTCACGACTCATGACTCATGACTCAAGACTCATGACTCACGACTCATGACTCATGACTCACGACTCACGACTCAAGTCTCATGACTCATGACTCACAACTCATGACTCACAACTCACGACTCATGACTCATGACTCAAGACTCATGACTCACGACTCATGACTCATGACTCACGATTCATGACTCATGACTCATGACTCATGACTCATGACTCATGACTCACAACTCATGACTCACAACTCACGACTCATGACTCATGACTCACGACTCATGACTCATGACTCATGACTCATGACTCATGACTCACAACTCATGACTCACAACTCATGACTCACAACTCATGACTCACAACTCATGACTCACAACTCACGACTCACTACGCACGACTCACGACTCATGACTCACGACTCAAGACTCACAACTCATGAATCATGACTCAAGACTCAAGACTCACGACTCATGACTCACGACTCATGACTCACGACTCAAGACTCAAGACTCAAGACTAAAGTCTCATGACTCATGACTCAAGACTCATGACTCATGACTCATGACTCACGACTCAAGACTCATGACTCACGACTCCTGACTCACGACTCACGACTCATGACTCATGACTCATGACTCATGACTCACAACTCATGACTCACAACTCATGACTCACAACTCACGACTCATGACTCATGACTCATGACTCACAACTCACAACTCATGACTCATGACTCAAGACTCATGACTCACGACTCATGACTCATGACTCACGACTCATGACTCATGACTCATGACTCATGACTCACAACTCATGACTCACAACTCACGACTCATGACTCATGACTCATGACTCACAACTCACAACTCATGACTCATGACTCAAGACTCATGACTCACGACTCATGACTCATGACTCACGACTCATGACTCATGACTCATGACTCACAACTCATGACTCACAACTCATGACTCACAACTCACGACTCATGACTCATGACTCATGACTCACAACTCACAACTCATGACTCATGACTCAAGACTCATGACTCACGACTCATGACTCATGACTCACGACTCATGACTCATGACTCATGACTCACAACTCATGACTCACAACTCACGACTCATGACTCATGACTCAAGACTCATGACTCACGACTCATGACTCATGACTCAAGACTCATGACTCACGACTCATGACTCATGACTCACGACTCATGACTCATGACTCATGACTCATGACTCACAACTCATGACTCACAACTCACGACTCATGACTCATGACTCAAGACTCATGACTCACGACTCATGACTCATGACTCACGACTCATGACTCATGACTCATGACTCATGACTCATGACTCATGACTCACAACTCATGACTCACAACTCACGACTCATGACTCATGACTCACGACTCATGACTCATGACTCATGACTCATGACTCATGACTCATGACTCACAACTCATGACTCACAACTCACAACTCATGACTCACAACTCACGACTCACAACTCACGACTCATGACTCATGACTCAAGACTCATGACTCATGACTCATGACTCAAGACTCATGACTCATGACTCAAGACTCATGACTCATGACTCATGACTCACAACTCATGACTCACAACTCACGACTCATGACTCATGACTCAAGACTCATGACTCACGACTCATGACTCATGACTCACGACTCATGACTCATGACTCATGACTCATGACTCATGACTCATGACTCACAACTCATGACTCACAACTCACGACTCATGACTCATGACTCACGACTCATGACTCATGACTCATGACTCATGACTCATGACTCATGACTCACAACTCATGACTCACAACTCACAACTCATGACTCACAACTCACGACTCACAACTCACGACTCATGACTCATGACTCAAGACTCATGACTCATGACTCATGACTCAAGACTCATGACTCATGACTCATGACTCACGACTCATGACTTACGGTCTCTGGCAGATGAAAACATTTATTTCAATGTCTGAGATTGAGATGGTGACTTCTAGTTGTCTCCCGAATTGGGAAGATAAATATCGTAATTATTCATTCAAATCTAGTTTGATGGAACTTGTGATGTCCTGTGGTATCAATAATAACATATACTGTATAATCAATAGTTCAATATAATAACTAGGGGTGTGCGAATCCATGTTTCTCGAATCGAATCCGAATCCACTTTCAGATTCAGATTCGGTCTAACATAGAAGATTCGAAAATTTCAAATCTTGGCGCCAAAAACGTGGCAACATTGCATTGTCAACTTTCTAGATTGCGCATGTGCGATGCGTACTAGCCTGCGAGTGGGTGGGATTGTCATATATGGTCGGCTTTGATTGGCGCTTGGCCGTCTCGAGTCGGACGAACGAAAGTCTCGTCAAAGACCTTAGTATCTAACGTCGTTAACGAAGCTAGATACTAAGATCTTTGGTCTCGTCCTTGTCAAGGTTAGACCACACACGTCACGACCACGCAGTAGTAGGATGACAGACGCCATGCAGCAAACAGCTACGATGTTGACAACTGCGCGTTAAATAAAAATGATGTAAATTGAGAAAATGATGCTTCTTCATGATGAAATATTTATTAAACGTGTTTTCAGTGGAATACCTTGCAGTTTCTAGTCATTATGAGAATGCTGAGATAGGATTTTCACTTCTTGGATCAAGTGTAACTTGATCAGCAGTGTCGTTTGTCCCATTATCACGCTTCACAATGCATGTTAAAGCTAGATTTCCATGCACGCGATTCTCATATCGCGCGATACCATGCCGCGCGTCATGGCGGCTCAAGTCGCTAGGCGGCAGACCACTGACCAATCAGGGACAAGTCGCGAATCGCTTCTCGAAAGTTGAGGTTTGTTCAACATTCGAACGCACCGCCATGAAGCGCGACATGGTATCGCGCGATACGAGAATCGCGTGCTTGGAAATCCAGCTTACAAAGATTCGGGTTCGGATTCGGTATTTTTTATGAAGATTCGGTTCGGATTCGGTTCGAAATAAAAAACATGGATTCGCACTCTCGTAATAATAACTAGACACATGCAAACACAGCTTCTATTCTTTCTCTCCGTGGCATTTAGAATTGAAAAAAAAACACTTTGGTGCATCTCTTATTCTGAAACTTCGTGTTTTGTAGCGCAACAACGTTCTGTAGCACAACAACAGTACGGTACCGGCAAAACCACTCGATGACGTACAATATGCATGCATAAAAGAGAAACACCACAATTGATATTTTTTAGAAAAATAGTCTCCACAAGTGGGTTAAACGTACGCCTCGTCTGCATTTGCAACTGCACTTTTTTCCAAATTTCTCAACCAACTTCACCCGTTTACACCTCAGTTGAAATAATTTTGTGAAAAATAGCATCTATAATGCTTCTATTCTGAATATAGCGTCTATATTGCCTATAGATACATTGAAACGTAGCGGATTCAGACGCTTGTAGCGTTTTTGTCACCTTTTTAAAAACATGATAGAACAACATCCAAGGTATCAAACATGTAGACGTATCGGAAAAACATGTGAAAAAGCACTTTTAATTTCATTGCTTTCATATCAATTGCTCTATTTACATGTCTAATGATAACAGACACATGATGTGGTGCTTGTGCTGCAGATAACCTGCTGCTTGGCTACAGCGTAGTTGTGCTGGACGAGGCTCACGAGCGGACCGTCAACACGGACGTTCTGTTCGGCATCGTGAAGCAGGCGCAGGCCACGCGTCAACAGAGGAACCTGCCGCGTCTCAAGGTAAGCTGGGGCTCACATTACGACTGCATTGTGCGTTGTTGTTCCTCGGGTACACAGGACCCTTACCTAATAAATGTCATGCTAGGCCTGGCTAGCTCCAAGAGGCTAGGACTTTAATTAGTTGATGTGTACTAGGAGAGCTACCTGTCATGGCAACATGTCTGGTCTCTGTGTATTTCCATTGTTGTTAGCACAAAATCTTAGAGCTGCTCTCGAGGTGAGCTACGAAATGTGATTAATTATTCAGTCCAAGAGACCGTGAGTTTGTTTTCATGATATTTTGTCATTGTTGGTAGCTTTTTTAGTAAACATTAACCAATGGGCGTCCTAGTCTCTTGGAGCTAGCTAGCACTAGCACGAAATTTATTAGGTAAGGGTCCTGATCGCTGCTCTGCCCAAGTCATGCCCTCGATAGGCCCTATACCGAGACAATACCAGCATCCAAGAGGCAGTGGAAAATGAGCAGTCGTTTGAAAAAATATACAAATTGGAATGGTTAGTTTTCAATTCGGTTCAGAGAATCTTCTACGGTTCAACCTGGTATAGACTTGAAGTGCTCAGTTAAACTCTCATGATTCATCATTATTATAGTTACTGGGCTATATTCATTTGGCCGGCCCGACCAATTTGTGCTGCCTTGGCTCGATAAATGTACCTTAAAGTACGGAAACATGATACACGTACATATTGTTTTATCGATAGATATTAATGTTGAAATACCACATGTAACATGGAATTAAAAAAAAATCATTTTATATATTTTGAATTTTGTACTGCAAGTTGCGCCAAATGAGCGCTACGTCACAAAGGCGTTCCTTAAGGGTACGTAGCTGGCTGTCGGCCGCCCGCTGTAGCAGTCAAAGAAGGACGGTTAGTTCATTGACACTTGTGGTTGGATAAACAAGTGAGAAGTGTGTGTTTAAATGTGTATTATTGAATATTGAGATAAAGTACTCTTTACTTTTATTAAAAAACTAGTAATAAAAGTCTTGTATTATCGTAGAACAATGCGAGGAGTGCGTTACTGTTGCGTGTATTTCCTTGTCTTATTGTGTCAATATGTACAGTAAGTTGGCATTTCCCAGTAACTCATATTCATGCCTATATCTTGAATAAACTCTCCCCCTCCCCCCCTCTACCCTTCCAAAAATACCCCAAACATTCGTCCAACTTGTTTGGAAGAGATAGCTGAGCTGTCAGATGGGATAACGCGGGTCAGCAGTATACAAGTGTACGCCTGTGTGACGTCACGCCGCACGCTAGATGGGGTATGCAGACCTTTAGAAACAAAAATCAAAATAGATACTAGAAGTCGGCCTTTTTTTACAACTTGTCGGCATTGAATGGATCTGATACATAAGTTATGTGTATGTCTATCATTGTCAATTACTTTAAGAGGCCACAGGCGCTCTACACGGGCTCGTTGTTCGCTCGCTTCAGACTCGAATTTAACATGCATTGTGTGCTAGGCGCAGCCCGTAGACTAGCCCGCCAAACTCTTATTCACATAAACGTCGTTAATTCCCCAGCTCACAATTTTGATATATTTCACATTTTATAAATTTTTTCGATATTCAAAAATATGTAGAGGCCTATCTAGGCTTTTGCATTCAAGAAATTTTTCATTTTCCATTTTCCATTTGAAGAATTTAGGAAATTACAAATTTTTTGTTCAAAATTTTGTGAATGCGGTAACCTCCGTTTTTCAATTATCAACAGAATGCAAGAACAATCATTGATATCTCAAAAGTTACGGCCGTGAGAGTTTGCGGCGTGAGATACGAGCGCCTGCGGTCTCTTAAGGTAATCTGATGTGAAACCAAATGATGAATGAAAGAATGCCAAGATTCCACGTGTAACGTGTGCTTACAGATCGTGGTGATGTCTGCCACGATGGACGTGGACCACTTCAGCGACTACTTCGGCAGCATCCCGATCCTGTACCTGGAGGGCCGCCAGTTCCCGGTCAGCGTCTACCACCCGTCGGAGCCCCAGGAGGACTACGTGTTCAGCGCCCTGGTCACCGTCTTCCAGATACACCGGGAGGCCCCGCCCAAGTAAGACAGCCTAGGGCACGAGCTAGGGCCCCGGCCCTATCATACCCGGGCATGACGGTAGACACCGGGAGGCCCCGCCCAAGTAAGACAGCCTAGGGCACGAGCTAGGGCCCCGGCCCTATCATACCCGGGCATGACGGTAGACACCGGGAGGCCCCGCCCAAGTAAGACAGCCTAGGGCACGAGCTAGGGCCCCGGCCCTATCATACCCGGGCATGACGGTAGACACCGGGAGGCCCCGCCCAAGTAAGACAGCCTAGGGCACGAGCTAGGGCCCCGGCCGTATCATACCCGGGCATGACGGTAGACACCGGGAGGCCCCGCCCAAGTGAGACAGCCTAGGGCACGAGCTAGGGCCCCGGCCGTATCATACCCGGGCATGACGGTAGACACCGGGAGGCCCCGCCCAAGTAAGACAGCCTAGGGCACGAGCTAGGGCCCCGGCCGTATCATACCCGGGCATGACGGTAGACACCGGGAGGCCCCGCCCAAGTAAGACAGCCTAGGGCACGAGCTAGGGCCCCGGCCCTATCATACCCGGGCATGACGGTAGACACCGGGAGGCCCCGCCCAAGTGAGACAGCCTAGGGCACGAGCTAGGGCCCCGGCCCTATCATACCCGGGCATGACGGTAGACACCGGGAGGCCCCGCCCAAGTAAGACAGCCTAGGGCACGAGCTAGGGCCCCGGCCGTATCATACCCGGGCATGACGGTAGACACCGGGAGGCCCCGCCCAAGTAAGACAGCCTAGGGCACGAGCTAGGACCCCGGCCCTATCATACCCGGGCATGACGGTAGACACCGGGAGGCCCCGCCCAAGTGAGACAGCCTAGGGCACGAGCTAGGACCCCGGCCCTATCATACCCGGGCATGACGGTAGACACCGGGAGGCCCCGCCCAAGTAAGACAGCCTAGGGCACGAGCTAGGGCCCCGGCCCTATCATACCCGGGCATGACGGTAGACACTGGGAGGCCCCGCCCAAGTGAGACAGCCTAGGGCACGAGCTAGGGCCCCGGCCCTATCATACCAGGGCATGACGGTAGACACCGGGAGGCCCCGCCCAAGTAAGACAGCCTAGGGCACGAGCTAGGGCCCCGGCCCTATCATACCCGGGCATGACGGTAGACACCGGGAGGCCCCGCCCAAGTGAGACAGCCTAGGGCACGAGCTAGGGCCCCGGCCCTATCATACCCGGGCATGACGGTAGACACCGGGAGGCCCCGCCCAAGTAAGACAGCCTAGGGCACGAGCTAGGACCCCGGCCGTATCATACCCGGGCATGACGGTAGACACCGGGAGGCCCCGCCCAAGTAAGACAGCCTAGGGCACGAGCTAGGGCCCCGGCCCTATCATACCCGGGCATGACGGTAGACACCGGGAGGCCCCGCCCAAGTAAGACAGCCTAGGGCACGAGCTAGGGCCCCGGCCCTATCATACCCGGGCATGACGGTAGACACCGGGAGGCCCCGCCCAAGTAAGACAGCCTAGGGCACGAGCTAGTACCCCGGCCCTATCATACCCGGGCATGACGGTAGACACCGGGAGGCCCCGCCCAAGTAAGACAGCCTAGGGCACGAGCTAGGACCCCGGCCGTATCATACCCGGGCATGACGGTAGACACCGGGAGGCCCCGCCCAAGTAAGACAGCCTAGGGCACGAGCTAGGGCCCCGGCCGTATCATACCCGGGCATGACGGTAGACACCGGGAGGCCCCGCCCAAGTAAGACAGCCTAGGGCACGAGCTAGGGCCCCGGCCGTATCATACCCGGGCATGACGGTAGACACCGGGAGGCCCCGCCCAAGTAAGACAGCCTAGGGCACGAGCTAGGGCCCCGGCCGTATCATACCCGGGCATGACGGTAGACACCGGGAGGCCCCGCCCAAGTAAGACAGCCTAGGGCACGAGCTAGGGCCCCGGCCGTATCATACCCGGGCATGACGGTAGACACCGGGAGGCCCCGCCCAAGTAAGACAGCCTAGGGCACGAGCTAGGGCCCCGGCCGTATCATACCCGGGCATGACGGTAGACACCGGGAGGCCCCGCCCAAGTAAGACAGCCTAGGGCACGAGCTAGGACCCCGGCCGTATCATACCCGGGCATGACGGTAGACACCGGGAGGCCCCGCCCAAGTAAGACAGCCTAGGGCACGAGCTAGGGCCCCGGCCGTATCATACCCGGGCATGACGGTAGACACCGGGAGGCCCCGCCCAAGTAAGACAGCCTAGGGCACGAGCTAGGGCCCCGGCCCTATCATACCCGGGCATGACGGTAGACACCGGGAGGCCCCGCCCAAGTAAGACAGCCTAGGGCACGAGCTAGGGCCCCGGCCGTATCATACCCGGGCATGACGGTAGATACTTGAGACGTGTCCGAATGTCAACGCTACTTGACTAATGACGTACTCCTGTACTTGTACTCGGGACGTGGACTTGCATTTCAGACCGTCTAGCAAGTATCATACAACGTGGTGTCGATGACAGGCCTGATCCAGTTGTTACGTCCTCAACAGGTTCATGGCGGGAACTGTTATAACCTCACTTTCATCTATTCATCAGAATAAAACAGTAATATTTTCTGTTTCAAGTAATAAGTTCTGCACAAATTGAAAGCTGCTACTTCATTACAGAAATGAAATCGCATCTTTTTGTTGGTTTCTGTTGAAAGATGGAATCATGGATGTAATACAGATTCAGGTGACACGATACAGAAGCTCACAAGTAAAGTTCGTGAGAACGCATGCGATGCGTGCTTGTGAACTTTCATACTTGACTTCTCATTCTATGAATGAAGACGCTCCTTGTGACGTCACTTGCGTACTTTGAGCACTTTAGCAGTTTCGGAACTGTTATAGCAGATAGACAGAGCAGCGATCTTTGGTTCTGAGAAAAGTACTCGGGAAATGGAAAGCGGCAAACGCAACCCTCAAAGCATCTTGATTCATGTCATGAGTGTTCGTAGGCAACGTTTCATGAGGGCAGAACTAAAGCCATTTCAACTAGGCCTACTAGTTCAAGCCGAGCAAGAAATACTATTACGTATGTTATATTCAACTTTTCTCCCAAAAGCCTGATCCAATTGATGTGAAACTCTGTAATACAGTAACGCGTAAGCCTATCATTGTTCTGTTGACATTTTTCAAGACTTGACATTTTTGTAACAATTTTTTCCCAAACGCTTTTCTAATCTGAACAAAATGAGGCTGATTAGGAGTGAAATGAACACGGAACGGAGTTGCACGTCCGCAGAAAATGTCAGAACCAACCAACAAGTGGAGTGCATTTGAACTTTTCAACGCAATTCTGTCGTTTGTCCTTGAATGTGGTTGAACTGGTAGCTCTGAGAAACATCCAGTTCCAAGCTGGATGAGTTGGCACGACAACAGAACATGCTGGGACAAACCGTCTGTCCTGAGGAGCGTCTTGCTCAGACTGATCCAACCTGAATACGCCACACTACGGCAGAAGGGGCAGAAAGGGGCAAAAGGGGCAGAAAGGGGCAGAAGGACCAGGAAGGGGCAGAAAGGGCAGGAAGGGGCAGAAGGACCAGGAAGGGGCAGAAAGGGCAGGAAGGGGCAGAAGGACCAGGAAGGGGCAGAAAGGAGCAGAAAGGGGCAGAAAGAGGCAGAAGGGGCAGAAGGACCAGGAAGGGGCAGAAAGGAGCAGAAAGGGGCAGAAAGAGGCAGAAGGGGCAGAAGGACCAGGAAGGGGCAGAAAGGAGCAGAAAGAGGCAGAAGGGGCAGAAGGACCAGGAAGGGGCAGAAAGAGGCAGAAGAGGCAGAAGGGACAGGAAGAGGCAGAAGGACCAGGAAGGGGCAGAAGGGGCAGAATGACCAGGAAGAGGCAGAAGGGGCAGGAAGGGGTAGAAAGGAGCAGGAAGGGGCAGAAAGGGGAGTTGGTGATTAGGAGATAGAATAGTTGTGCAATTGCTTCATTTCATTTATCAGCTTTTTGTTCATACCATTATATACGAGTTATAACTAAAATCATCAACATAACAAGCAGGTCTTAAAAGTTGTCAGGATTGAAATAGCATTAATAATAATGAGTAACTATAATCAACAATATAAATTACTGCAGCAAGTTCAAGTTGAATTGACAATAATAGGCCTACATGTAGGTGATGCTTTTAAATATAATATATCAATACAATTCCAATAATTGACTACAGACAGCCACAACTAGTCTCTTCCGTTCGATAAATATTCCCTCACATTATAAAAGCTGTGGTGAATTAGAAACTTCTTGGCATTAAACTTAAAAGACGTTCTAGCTAGCGTAACTTTTCAATTTTTCTGGGAGTTAGTTATAAAGTACCGTCCCTGCATGTACTGCTGGGTCATATTCAGTAACTTTACGATCCAACGTAGCTGGGTGTAGGTTGTTCTTCTGTCTGGTATAACATGTGTGTACACAGTCATTAGTTATGAAGAGATCAGGAAAATCAACTACAAAATAGTAAAACTTGTGGAATGTAGATTCCTGTTAATGTTGAAATATCAAACTTTTTGAGAATGTCCCTACATGAGGTTCTACCAAATATATTATCAACTGTGAGAATATATGAAGCTCTTACGCACCATCTAGCGGCCACGCGTGTACGACGGATCTCAAGAAGTAGTAGACTACTAAATCGACTGCGCGCAACGATGGCGAGTCAGTTAGGTTATAATAAACCTTTGAAAATATGAAAATATCAATATTATAATTCTCAGAATGCTGAGAAAATCGATTAAAATAACGAAAAACAATTTAATGCTATTTTGAAACGTTCGCACGTATCAGTTGCGCGCTGGTTTCATGACGTCACATTCTCTAATAGTTGCACGCGCGGCCGCCAAGATCAGGACCATCTTTTATCGCCACTTGTTTCATATATTGTTCCAGTGATAATATATTTGGTTCTACTACTTACATGGGCTAAATGTCCTATTGCTTCTTTCTGAGGTATAAAAACCCGATTCCCTTGAGAGGAACTGCCCTGTTCTGATTTATGCCCTAATCCCATGTAATAACATGAATATATCCATTTCATCACTCTCTGGTTCCAAAAATACCACTTTTATTTTGCATGTTCTGCATATTTGGGCACTTTTCTTGGAAATTGCATATTTTGGGATTTGCATGTTTGAGCCTTCACGCCAAATTTTCCAAATATTCTCTCGTTCTTTTCAAATTATATGTACCAAAAACGATATCAACTGCCTGGTATTCAACAGGAAAAAAGTCGATAACGTATTGAAAATTTTGAAAATCTTCAAAATTGACATTTTTTTAGTTACCAGTATTTTGGCATTTCACTTATTTCTCTCCATGACATGCTGTGACATTTTTTCGTTTTCAAATTCATTTGTTATAGCCTGTGCGATGGCCGACGCCCGTACGAATAGGACTAGGGCCTCTACATATTGTCAAAATAAGATGATTACTGGGGAGTAATGCTCATCTTCGCTTGGCAGTGAGTGACGGGAACGTTCACTTATAGGAAACCTCATAGGATCTTATAACAAGAATGAATAAGTTATCATGTCAACCAAAATCACAAGTGTGAGTTTATTCAATTCAAGGTGCCTGGTACCGGTGCTTAAATACATGGGACTCTGTTGAGTGCCGTCAGTGGTGCCTGTGACTTAATCTAATATACATAATAGTGCAGATACTCATCTCCACTCCAACCACGACTGTCTTCGCAGAGAGAAAGGCTTTGGCGATGGTACTTCTGTCTTGGTATCTTCACACTTCGTAGCACACACACACACACACCACATCCCGGGGGAACGATCCTCTCCTGCACTGGCCGACACCGCACCGCTCCTTGACCTGTCCAGTCACATGTAGGGTGACCAGATTGTAGGAAATAAAATCCGGGACAAATAATTATCCGAAAGCGAAGCATCTGCGAAGCCGGCGACCCGCGGGGGGTTTGGGGGGCAAGGCCCCCCAACACCAGCCCCGCAGGGAATTTTTTTGGGGGGCGTTTTTTCAATGAGTTTTGGTTGCTTTGGAGCACGGTGTGAATAAAAAATAAATACATCATCATTTTCTTATGTAGAGACCATTATGTGTTTTATCTATGACTATCAATAACCTGTGACTATCAATAACTTAACGGGATAAGCAACATGACGTAAGTCCTATCCTTTCAACGTTAGGCCGTTTTCACCATGATGGAATCAGCGCGCTTTCGTGTACATTTCTGAGATTCGCAATTTCAAAGCAAATCGCACGTATTAGGCTCGTATCTCAGTGTATAGTACATAGTTGTATACTTGCATTGTTTCTGACCTTTCTCGTAGATGATGAGTAATTATCCAGTTATCAAATGGTGAATATGGCAGTAGGGCTCTTGGCTAGGGGACTAAATGCTTTCACATGCGTATTTTAAATTTAGATTGGCCAATTCAAATGAAATGTATCCCAATATTGTTTGATACAGTTGGAAAGAGCTGGATTCACAGATTGCATTACATCTTTTACTTGTATAGATCAACATACAACAATACCAGCAAATCATCATAACATTTATGAGGCGGCATCCCTTTGATATACGAATGGTGCGAAAGGAAAGCGCCATGTGGCTTATACTGTTACGTTATTGATAGTCATAGGTTTTATCACTGTTTTTATCAAGAATTATTTATTATCATGTTATAAACTTGTGTCGTGAACATTTATGTGATGATTGCTGTTGGCGCAGTTTCTTGATCTTGCGTTTGTGAAACACAGTTCAGAATACTGAACTACACATACGGGATTTATGTTTTTTTGAATTTATGTGGTCTGTAATATCCGATCGACCACCGTGACCGATGTTTAAAAAACAATTACAAATTTTACACTCAATCTCATCCTCATATCTTCCTTTTTTGATAAACTTCCATTCAGCAGAATACTTCTCCTGATAGGAGCACTTTCGTTTCGGCATTGTAAAACAGAACCCAACACACAAGTGAACTGTTGCTCTCCAAGAGCCGGACTAATTAATAATGCACAATACTACGTGTAAACAGTAGGCAGTGAAAGGTTGTCACATGTCAGAAGGGAGGGGGTGGGGAATTATTAATGTAGCCTGCCGAGCGCGCGGTAAATTTTCAAAGAGAACGGCACTTGCACTCAAAGAAACAAATTCTTCATGGCATTGTAAATACTGAGATAACATTTATTGTCGCCAAAAATAGAACAATTTCACTCTTGCGACGAAACCGGGACATTTAGGTGTCCCGAAATCTTCTTTCGGGACACCGGGACAAGAGGTAGAAAACCGGGACAATCCCGGTTTTCCGGGACGGATGGTCACCCTAGTCACATGTCTCCTCTTGATGTCACCTGCAACGTATCTCTTCTTGATGTGCCCCGAGTCTCACTTCTCCCATAGGTTTTATTCCCATGTCCGAAGTGCTGACTCCTCATGTCTCCATCATCGTCAATGCAACCGGGCCGTTACATCACATAAGCATAGCCAGTAACACAAGGAAGTGGACTAGGAATGTGCCCACTGTCAGCTTATTATTAGGACATAGGAACACAAAGAATAGCATAAAAAAGTATGCCAAGGACGTATTGCGGAATAGGATGGTATGGATAGGAAACCCGACTCCGTCGTGACAATATTGATGAAAATATTTGAATTTGTTTTTTTATATCTGCTAATCTGCTTTGTTCCTTGTATTTTTGTTGTTGCATGTTTTGAGGTTTTACTCTGCATAAATAGAGACATGTAAAAATAGCAATTGCTATAAAAGCGATGAAATCTAAAAGTGCTTTTTTAGATGTTTTTCTGATATTTCTCCATCTTCCAATACGTTTGGTCTTCTTCTATTATGTTTTTGAAATGGCAACAAAGCGCTACAAACGTCTGAATCCGCTATTTTTCAATGTATTGGCGATATAGACGCTATATTCGAAATAGAAGCATTATAGATGCTATTTTCTTACAAAATTACTTCAATTGTGGTGTAAACGGGTGAAGTTAGTTGGGGAATTTGGAAAAAAGTGCAATTGAAAATTCAGGGGGCAGATGAGGCGTAGGATTAACCTGCTTGTAGAAAAACACTATTTTTCTGAAAAATATCTATTGGGGTGTTTCTCTTGTATGCATATTGTACGTTATCCAGTGGTTTTACCGTACCGTACTGTTCTTATTCTACAGAACGTTGTTGCGCTACAAAACACGATGTTTCAAAATAATAGATGCACCAAAGTGCTATTTTTCAAATTCTAAATGCTATGAAAAGAAAAAATAGAAGCTATATTTACATGTCTCTATGCATAACTATCCTATCTCTAGTGATTGGACATGAGAAGTGTTGGTTGGCGGGGACTGACGCGGTGTGTTGTGTTCCAGCCACGACATCCTGGTGTTCCTGACGGGCCAGGAGGAGATCGACGCCATGGTCAACAGCATACGCGCTCTAGCTCAGGTAACAACCACCAAACCCTCGGCCATACGTATACCGGAATACTCGATAGTGTGGCGTGAGCCTGTGGTACAATGAATGGTTATAAACGTGGTCAGGGGTTCAATTAAGGTTTGACGCTCAAGCCAATGTCACACCTCCGAATATACTTTTCCCGGTATATGCTTTTCAGGCGTCTCCCGCTTCGGGTTCCTGGTAACAATGATAATCTCATATTCAAAACGTTAAGCCTATGCCTAGACAATATAATTAATAATTGGAATCAATGATGAAATGGTT
This sequence comes from Brachyptera risi, assembly GCA_964007535.1. Taxonomy (NCBI): domain Eukaryota; kingdom Metazoa; phylum Arthropoda; class Insecta; order Plecoptera; family Taeniopterygidae; genus Brachyptera; species Brachyptera risi. The sequence continues at coordinate 1,383,373 of OZ023328.1, read as the reverse complement.
GGAATAATATCAGGTTTGCTTTTGAACTGTATAATAGAGAACTTTATTTCTTGATGAAGAAATGGGGAGGGAGGGTGGGGAGGGGGGGACTTGCCTCACCTCTCCCAAGGGGAGGGAGGGTCAATTAGATGAGCGACAGTTTTTACTTATCAACCCGGAACATACGCTGACACCTATCCTACTCAGAACCGTGTAGCTTCTGGACCAAATCGGTTCAACCACTATTGAGATGAACCATCTCGAAATAATAGAACAAATCATAGGATTAGACATGGCGAAAAGGTTGAAAGACAAATCGCGCAAATCTCTCCAAAAAATTGCGATTAAGAATGTTTATGTTTTGTTTTCTTCAATTTTCATTCTGCTGAATATGAACACATAAATTATACACATTATCACACAGTTCGATTATAATCTGACGAGTAATTTTGGAGAAAATAATGTAATGAATGTTTTTCATTCATCGAATATAGACGAATAATAGCGGGAACATGTTGCAGAGATTCAGAGCTTTCTATTCTCGATAGTAGACAAGTCAAGTATAATTTTTTAGATGAGCGTAGCGAAGCTTTCCATTTCACACCCTGAAAAAAAATGGGCTTCGTTTTTATGTGTTTTTTTTTTTTTTTTGTAATTATGTACGCGGCATACAGGTCAGAGAAATGAATCAATCAACTTGAAACTTTTTCTGAACGTTGGTGTCATACCAGAATAGGTTGGGATTGTTATTCAGAGGAATCGGTCGGAAGGTTTTTCCGGAAAATAATCGGAAAGTTTGGAAAATCCTCATAAGAATAACCCGGAGGAAAAATACTTGAAAAACAAGAATTTTTCAAAAGCTCTCAAATTCTCACAGAATATGAAAAATACTATCATACACCTTTTCAGAGATTTTTACAACAATCGAATTAGAAATAATGAAGAAAACGCAATAAACGTGTACATTTTATTGAATATTTGGATCAATTGGTTTTGCAAAGTGTTTATGCGACAGGTTGCAGGTTACTATAAATATCAACAAGTTGCAGGTGAAGTTTTTGAACGTTTGAAGTAAGTCAAGGTTTGTAGATGTAAATTGAGCTGACAAGTTATTTTTCATTCTAGATTGCCATACTTCTAAGCTCATCTCACAACGCGCATCCCGCGTTTTCCTAGTATGAGTCAAGGGGGGAAGAGTTTTCGATTATACTTCAAATAAATATCTCGCTCATCTCACAACACATATGCTGCGTTTGCCAATAGTGACAATATTCATATACTATCCTCGTCAGCGTTCTATTAACACTGCATCTGCTCGATATATCATCATCCCAAGAGTAATTTTAATTCAGTCCATCACGAGAACAATGGATTTATTGAAATAACTCTTATTCTATTGTTATACGTTACGATGATGCTGATGATTATTGTTTGCTTAACGACCCCGCCAACAGCTAGGTTATACGGGGGTACGAATGAGCAGGTGATAATGAAATTAAAAAGTGATGATAAGTGAAAGAGGAAGTTCACAAAAACCCATGCCTTATGCGGGATTCGAACCCACGCCTAACGGTGACTTCAGTTTGTGAAGCGGTGCCTCAGCTGACCGAGCTACCGAGGGTGGCGTTATACGTTACGGTTGCATATGAGTTAATTCGGCAAAATATAAGCTCCATGATGATTTTTCTGGAACTGTATGAGACACCAACATTGTGATCAGGACAAAATACGGAATCATATTCTGATTACACTCAAGTTGGTTTCAGTTGAAACTATTCAAGTTATGGAATATAATTTCCACGGTAGGCCCTATGCAAACAGCTGAAAACATGTTTTCCAGCAGTAGGGCCGTATACTTCTAGCTGTAATGTAGGGCCAATACCTTTGAAAATCATCCAATAGATAGCTTCAAATAATTTTACTATACCACTCTTCAAAAGTGTCAACATATCTTTGATCCGTCTTCATTCTAATCTTGATAATATGTCACATCATTCCGCAGAATCAACTCTCCCAAGCCTATTTTACATTTTGAAATGAGTTCCACTTGGTCTGATTACAATTCCTATATATAGCATATAGACAAACTGCATGGACAGATTGGGATAAAACCCAGTCTACGCCACCCCATCACCGTCAGTCGACCAGGTCAACCTTTGGTCATCACGAGATATATTTCAAGGTGAAAATACCAACTGAAAACAAGAAACCACATGGAGAAGCACGTGGTGGGGCGGTTCTCTCTGAATATCTTGCTATCATATGTAACCCTTATCAGCCAATCACGGGGCTGTAAAAACCAGTCTGAAATTCAATACTACCTGTTCGGATAGTATTGACTTAGGGACTCTGAAAATGAACCCCATTTTATGTGCTGTTAAGTGTACTTAAATATCGTCCAATTGAAACGAAACTTGAACTAAATCAAATCTCAGCCTAAAGCACAATTTCATGACCTCGCTGTCGATGCGCCTCAAAACCCCAATATTCATTCATTCAGCACAATTTTCAATGAAATTAAATAAAAAACAAAAAGTTGACCTATGTGGGATCGAACCCCGTCCGTCTTCCTCTGAAAGCAGCCGCGCTAACGATGCAACCGATCTTCCAGTGTAAATTCCTGCTCTCAGAACAACATGAGTATACAAGCTTCGAAAAGAATTATGGCAAATGAATTATTATTTATTAATAATAAAACTGATAGTAAAATTATTTCAATACATTCACATTCCGTTGCCTTCAGTTCTTATTCTAGAAATCACATTCCCGTAACGATATTCACTATATTAAATATTTAAATTAATATTTGAAATCTTGAAGTGGATCTTAAAACACGCTAAACCCGCTCTTTGGCAGGTTTAAGTTAATCCTGCTTTTCTGGTATTATTTCCGGGTCTATCTTTTTAGGAATACCAAGTTGGTACCAATATCACTAAAACCGGATTAAATCGTACAGGAATTTTGCCCCCAGGGGTTAGCGCGTGGGTTAACTGGGTGTAGTGTAAAAACAGCTCATGTATTGATTGATATTAGGCATCGATTCAGATGTGCCTGTCAATTCATGAGAAGCCTGTGTACTTGTGAAAGCTGATGCGTGTGGTTGAATGGCGCGTGTAGGAGCTGGACCGCAGATACCCGCAGCTGCGTGTGTGTCCGCTCTACTCGTCGCTGCCCACACACAAGCAGCTGGACGTGTTCCGGCCGACCCCGCTCGGCATGAGGAAGGTCATCCTGTGTACCAACATCGCCGAGACTTCCATCACCATCCCGGGCATCAAGTACGTCGTCGACAGCGGCATGGTCAAGGTCAGGTGAGCCAAACCACCATCCTGCCAGGGGTGGCCACGACTCACTCCTTTACACTACACTCAAACCTCTCCCTGCTCTATCATTCGCTCTTTATCCCCACACGCCCGTACAATCAATGTTACATTTTTCTGGATGGATAGTTTCATTTTCTTGGGGCCTTGAAAAACAATGGATAGAGATTTGACTGTATCTAAAAACACCTGATGAAATAACCTTCCATGCCATCATCTCATATATCATTGACCGACGCCAATAGATCGTAGTCATCAGTACAGTGCGTCGTTGAATGCAATGTCAATGGAATAAACTAGGCAAACGCGTTATGTGTTTCCCCGTTGATGGATGAGCTAGAACATATCAACTTATCTTTGGATTGGTTATTATATATATATATATATATATATATATATACACCTTGAGATCCAAACCATTACATCACTGCCATCTTATTTTCCATTATTAATTTATATGATAATAAAGAAGGCTTTGTTTTAATCGTTTACAATCAAGTGGTGACACTTGTTGCTTTGATTTAATAGGTATCCTAATAGCTTTGAATAATTAACACAAATTACATTATATATTTTTTTACATCAAAACGGCTGATCCGATTTAAGTGAAAGTTCGGAATAATGTGTATTATTATCAGATTGAAATTCTCTGAGAATTTGAATCGTCTCGGATGAAATATTTCTCACGAACTTTTTCTTCTGGGTTATTCTTATGGGATTTTTGAAAACTTTGAAAAAAGTTTTCTCAAAAGTGGTTTGACCGATTGTGCCTAAAAACTATGCAGTATCGAATTAGATAAGGACACTTGTGTATGTCAAGTTTCAACTGATTCTGGATTTTTGTTTGACCTATGGAGCGCGAACAAAAAAAAAAAAAAAAAAAAGAATAGTATTTTTTTTCGGGTATGGCGAAATTGAGTCTTTGCTTCGCTCATCCAATAACCTCTATTCATGGTTTGTGGAGGGATCATGAGAACATACCACCCACCCAGGAGAGCCGTGTGACAGCGGGGTGAGACGATGGATCTGCACAGAGGCTACATGAGACAATAGCAACAGGAAGTTGATTAGTATCAGAGCTGTGCGAGCAGGCTGCAACTCACGAGCTTCTTTCTGCAGGCCCAATTATTATTCCTCGTTCTTCTCCGATTCGATCGACAGACTGAATGTGGACGTCTGGTTTGAAGTTTGAGGTTTCTTTCGACGTATTAATCCAGGCCTGTCTTGCGTCTTACGCGCCACAGGCCTGTCTTGCGTCTTACGTGCCACAGGCCTGTCTTGCGTCTTACGCGCCACAGGCCTGTCTTGCGTCTCACGTGCCACAGGCCTGTCTTGCGTCTTACGCGCCACAGGCCTGTCTTGCGTCTTACGCGCCACAGGCCTGTCTTGCGTCTTACGCGCCACAGGCCTGTCTTGCGTCTTACACGCCACAGGCCTGTCTTGCGTCTTACGCGCCACAGGCCTGTCTTGCGTCTTACGCTCCACAGGCCTGTCTTACGCGCCACAGGCCTGTCTTGCGTCTTACGCGCCACAGGCCTGTCTTGCGTCTTACGCGCCACAGGCCTGTCTTGCGTCTTACGCGCCACAGGCCTGTCTTGCGTCTCACACGCCACAGGCCTGTCTTGCATCTTACGCGCCACAGGCCTGTCTTGCGTCTTACGCGTCACAGGCCTGTCTTGCGTCTTACGCGCCAGAGGCTCAGGGTGAACAGATGAAAGAGCAACCAGCGAAGGAAAATATATGCCAAATCCTCAACCTTTTTTCCAGAGTTATAACGAGTGATGGGGTTAGGTATACAGTAAACCCTCGATAATTCGAACTCGGTTAATTCGAATTCCGCGCTAATTCGAACCAGAGAAATGACCCCGGCCGCTGGTATAGGGATATCAATGTTAATTCATTTCGATAATTCGAATTTTTATTATTTCGAATTTCGAACTAATGATTAGTCCAAACTACTGTTTTATTATTGTTTCGTGTTTGTTTAATTCGAATTTCAGCAAAAATTACGAATAAAAGTTTTCACAATTGGATATTTTATCACGTGAAATCCTTTGTCATCAACATTCCTGGCGACCCGGCAAGCTAGAGATACGTCATAGCCACATGTGCAGCGCGTGCTATCATGATGAGGGGTGAGGCAGGGGGTCTTTTCAGGGTCACAGACAGACATCTGGCTGGTCGAGACACCCGAGCGGTAATGTTTAGGATAATGGATGTGATTGTGTCAACTTTTATTCGTAATTTTTGCTGAAATTCAAATTGAACAAACACGAAACAATAATAAATGGACCAGCCGGCTAGTGCATGTAGAGAGAATAATTCATTCATTTCATTCGGGGTCCCAATATTTATATTAACTGCCTTGCTTCCTACTTTTAATCCTAACATCCAGTTTGGTAATTTGACTCTTTCAACACTGTGAACTGTGATAAGTGTTACCTAATGAATGACATGATAATATATAGTATTAATGGGACTCCTTGTTGTGTTGTTAAAATTGCTGAGAAAACACTTGACTTGAAGATAACCACATGGCTGTCAAAGTTGGCTTCCTTAGAGCAAGGGGTAGTAGGAGGGAACAAACAATGTGCAAGGCGCACATGGTCAACCAAACTGCACGCACACAGTATACTACTGTACTATACAAGGAAAAAACATTTTTTTCATAATTCGAATTTTTTTAATTCGAATTTTGATTTTTGGGGTCCCTTGGAATTCAAATTAACGAGGGTTTACTGTACTTCTTTACACAAAAGATGAAGATGGTCTACCAGCATGACAAACAAAAAAACACCATATAATATAATATACCATATAATATAATATACCATATAATATAATATACCATATAATATAATATACCATATAATATAATATACCATATAATAGCTGTGATATTTCAAAGGTTTTGTGTTTTTTGAAACGAGGTCCACGATAAGAATTGCAACTGCATCTTTCAAAAGAAATGAATCTTTCAAGTTGAAGCAAGATTATGGAATAATGGAAATTTGTTTGAACAGTCAGTCAGTTTCTAGGGGTGTGCGAATCCATGTTTTTCTTTCGAACCGAATCCGAACCGAATCTTCATAAAAAATACCGAATCCGAATCTTTTTAACATGCATTGTGAAGCGTGATAATGGGACAAACGACACTGCTGATCAAGTTACACTTGATCCAGGAAGTGAAAATCATATCTCAGCATTCTCATAATGACTAGAAACTGCGAGGTATTCCACTGAAAACACGTTTAATAAATGTTTTATCATGAAGAAGCATCTTTTTCTCAATTTCCATCATTTTTATTTAACGCGCAGTTATAAACATCGTAGCTGTTGGCTGCATGGCGTCTGTCATCCTACTACTGCGTGGTCGTGACGTGTGTGGTCTAACCTTGACAAGGACGAGACCAAAGACCATAGTATCTAACTTTGTTAACGAAGTTAGATACTAAGGTCTTTGACGAAACTTTCGTTTGTCCGACTCGAGACGGCCGAGCGCCAATCGAAGCCGGCCATATATGACGACCCCACCCACTCGTAGACTAGTGCGCATCGCACTTGCTCACGCGATCTAGAAAGTTGACAATGCAATGATGCCACGTTTTTGGCGCCAAGATTCGAAATTTTTGAATTTTTCATGTTGGACCGAATCCGAATTTGAAAGTGGATTCGGATTCGATTCGAAAAACATGGATTCGCACACCCCTATTAGTTTGTATACACCCTTCTTTTGTCGCCGGTACTAGTAGGCCTACAGGGTACGGTAGTAAAGTGTCAGTTCCATCAATTGACCAAGTCTTACGGTCACTCGACCTGACCCTAACCAACTGTGAACAAAACATGGGAAACAACCAGCAAGGAAATGTGACGTTGTTGATGTGAGTGTACAGGGTGTGTGTGTGTGTGTTGCAGGACGCATCACCCGGGTACAGGGCTGGACGTGCTCAAGGTACAGCGCACGTCTCAGGCGCAGGCGTGGCAGCGTACCGGCCGGGCGGGCCGAGAGTCCGAGGGCTCGTGCTACCGAGTTGCCACCAGGAGGGTAAGCAGCTCAAGACACTCCTCGAGTACACTAAATTTAGGAAAAGTTTAGATTGACTAAATGTACGAGAAGATTGTATAGCGAGTAATAGACAGTGGGAATAATATGATGAGGATGGACGGTAGGGATCAGGGATCAAGCTGCCTCAATAGCGTGTGAAACAAAGGGTCACAGACGAAACCTTTCATCTGATATCATACAAATAGGCCATCTCTTCAATGTTGTCTATACATTCTTCAAGTACAATCCGTTCAAAAGGAACTTTAAAAAGAACGTAATTTTGTTCCTCGTTACCGATGAAAGTCCCTGCTTGATAATAGGAATGCGTTTCCATTGGAGTCCCTGAAAGAAGAACGCGCTCCTTTGGTCAAGTTCAAGTGGTAGTCGTGGTCGTGGGAAGCATCTAGAAGAATGTACCAGCTAGTAGCTACTGGGGAATCACAATAGATGCGTTGTGAGGTAACCTCAGAAATATGGAATCTAGAATGAAAAATATTCAGTCAGCTCAATCTAGATCTACAGACCATGGATTACTTCAAACGTTGAAAAACCCCACCTGCTGCCTGTGGATATTTATTACGTTGCACCTTTTGTTTCTAATGTTTAATCAAATGTATACTTTTAATGCGTTTTATTTCTTATTTCTCTTTCGATTATAGTGAAAATGTCTGCAAATGTGTGTGATATTTTGTTTCATATTCAGTAGAAATTTGAGAGCTTCTGAAGAATGTTTGTTCTTCAACTGTATTTCTTCCCTCGGGTTATTCTCATAGGAATTTCCCGAGCTTTTCAATTTTTTGCCGAGTGAACCGTCCAACTGATTTTCTTGGAAAACAATTCCAGCCTATTCTGGTGTGACCGAGATTCAAATCTTCCCGACCCACGTGCCTACAGTTGTAGGAATAAAACATTCATTTTCAACCCTTTTAGTGCCAAGAGCCAATATATCAACTCCAAATATCTTGCTTGAGAAATGCCAAGAGCCGATATATCAGCTCTTACTTCAAACCAATGTAGTTCTCAAAGTTTCTGTAAGATGGCAATAGTAGTGACATATTCAGAAAGCTGTTATTCACATGAATTTTGTGGTACCAAGTTCAATATTTTACCATTTCTCCACAGCCGTCTATGTTTGTTCACATTTGGCTGAAATATGACAATGTAGTTCTAGTTTGTTTTCAAAATGGCGTCTTGTGGAAGACGTGATTTTTTTCAAGTTGAATAAGTGATTAGAGATTCAGTAGATGGATCAGATGAGGAAGAAGGAAGTGACTTTTCGGAAGATGCATTATCCCATCTTCAGATGAAATAGTGATGCGAGTGACAGGGGCAAAGAGAGTGATGTAGGCCTACCTGATGGAAATGTGGCTAGGCCCACGCCTAGGCCAAGAGTAGGCCCCGAACTTGACGCCCTCTTGCCACCTTTCTCTTGGTCTTCCAACTCTTCTCCCAGCTCCATCGTTCTCTATTCTCCCACCATCTCTCGTCTCCCACTCCTTCCCATTTTTCTCCTCGGTTGACTACCCCGAACTTGACGCCCTCTTGCCACCTTTCTCTTGGTCTTCCAACTCTTCTCCCAGCTCCATCGTTCTCTATTCTCCCACCATCTCTCGTCTCCCACTCCTTCCCATTTTTCTCCTCGGTTGACTACCCTGAACTTGACTCCCTCCTGCCACCTTTCTCTTGGTCTTCCAACTCTTCTCCCAGCTCCATTGTTCTCTATCCTCCCACCATCTCTCGTCTCCCACTCCTTCCCATTTTTCTCCTCGGTTGACTACCCTGAACTTGACTCCCTCCTGCCACCTTTCTCTTGGTCTTCCAACTCTTCTCTTAGCTCCATCGTTCTCTATCCTCCCACCATCTCTCGTCTCCCACTCCTTCCCATTTTTCTCCTCGGTTGACTACCCCGAACTTGACGCCCTCTTGCCACCTTTCTCTTGGTCTTCCAACTCTTCTCTCAGCTCCATTGTTCTCTATTCTCCCACCATCTCTCGTCTCCCACTCCTTCCCATTTTTCTCCTCGGTTGACTACCCTGAACTTGACTCCCTCCTGCCACCTTTCTCTTGGTCTTCCAACTCTTCTCTCAGCTCCACTGTTCTCTATCCTCCCACCATCTCTCGTCTTCCACTCCTTCCCATTTTTCTCCTCGGTTGACTACCCCACACTTGACTCCCTCCTGCCACCTTTCTCTTGGTCTTCCAACTCTTCTCTTAGCTCCATTGTTCTCTATTCTCCCACCATCTCTCGTCTCCCACTCCTTCCCATTTTTCTCCTCGGTTGACTACCCCACACTTGACTCCCTCCTGCCACCTTTCTCTTGGTCTTCCAACTCTTCTCTTAACTTCATTGTTCTCTATCCTCCCACCATCTCTCGTCTCCCACTCCTTCCCATTTTTCTCCTCGGTTGACTACCCCACACTTGACTCCCTCCTGCCACCTTTCTCTTGGTCTTCCAACTCTTCTCTCAGCTCCATCGTCATAGCCGTATGCCGCAGAAGCGTGACAGTTGTTGTTGTGTTGCAGGAGTTTGAGTCGCTGTTGACGAACACGGTGCCCGAGATCCAGCGCTGCAACCTGACGAGTGTCGTCCTCCAGCTGATGGCCCTCAACATCAACACCGGCACCTTCGACTTCATCGACAAGCCCCCCAGAGAGGTGAGCTCTCACAATCCTCCATACCAGTCGCGCTCGATGCTTTCGGCTTCCACTTCAAGCTCAAATTTAGCTCAACTCGGAAATTCCAAGCTCTATTTTTTCCATTTTTTTCTCTTTTTCCTGTGAGGACTTGTATTGTCCTAGATATGAAACGTGATCGATTTTTAAAAAATTTTAGAGTCAGAGATTGCTACTAGGGATAACATCGATTGATCGAGAATCAATTAAGAATCGATTCCGATGTAAAACAATTCTCATATCAAAAAATCAATTTAAAAAAAAAAAAAATTTTTTTTTTTTTTGGTTCAGTGCTGTACTTCTTCACGTCGTAATAAGTACTCATTTCGTTGTCTATATTATTCTGTATTGTTGAGATATTACTATCTGGACAAAAGCTAGTCCCTTCGGTTACGTCTGACAGCCGAACGTTGACGGAAATACCCAAATGGTACAGTTCAGTTCAAAGAAGTCTCTAGCAGCTATTTTTCACGTGAACGCCTCGGGAAAGCAGAGAAAAAAGTTTCAAATTACACTACTTTTTTGAGAATGAATTTTTTTTTAATTTTTTTTTTTTTTATCATTTTTTTTCAAATTTTTTTTTTTCAAAATCGATTTTTAATCGATTCTGGAGCATAGAGAATTGATTTCCAATTTTGAGAATCGGTGTCATCCCTAATTGCTACTGATATGTAAATCTCAACCTAACCTTTGCTTTCCATCTCGAAGCTTCCGATTTTCTCTCGAACTTGACACAAACTTAGATTCCCCAACTCACGCCCCCGAGAGATGAGTCATGATTCAAAGCGAACTCGGTTCCCAACCCCAAGTACATTGATGGGATATTTTGGTAACCAGGCGAACGCGAAATATGCGTTGTAAGATGAGCGAGATATCTGAATAAGGTATAATAACAGTTCTACATTTACTACTTTATCGACTCTGGTATTCCACACATTTGGTCCTTCATTTAATTGCTACTTTATCGTCTCTGGTATTCTACACACCTTGACAAATATGAAGAATATTCAATGCAGAAAATTTTATTTTTTTCGGAGAGGTTTCATTTTTTCAAATTTTCTCACCCAGCCTAATCTTACGGGGTTCTTGAAAACTTTGACATGATATTTCTCAAAATCTAATCCACCGATTTATTCCCAAAACTATACACTTCTAAGTTGTAAAAGTTGGCCCGTACAAAAAAAGTTTCATGTTGATCAGTCAAACCATGCGACCTGTGCAGTGCCCACGAAAAAAAAAAAAAAAAAAAAAACACAGACAAAGCTCCATAAGAGTGGGATGGAATCTTTGCTACGCTCATCTAATCAGGGCTCTATTTGTCTCACAATCACTAATTCACTGTAGAACGAACGATTGATTAGTTCGAAGTGACATGAATCAAGTAACGGCAGTCTCTGATATTTTCAACGTGTTTCTTCCGTGCGCGATGATTCTTACACCTCGTCGGTTCCTAACACAGAATCATTGTCATCACTCTACAGTCAGGGGACCAGTGCAAACCTTAGTGATGCCCCGTCTCGACTCTACAGTCAGGGGACCAGTGCAGTCCAGAAGAAGAATCTATAATAGACTTCCGTCCCACATCAAGGACTCGAGAAGTAGAATGCAGTTCAAAAATGAGACCATTAAATTCTTACATACAAACAAGTTTTATTGTATAGAAGACTATTTTAATTCTTAATCAGGTTTAAATCATTGACACCTAGGCTATTACATTCTATCCTATTATTTATATTCATGTATTATTATTATAATTTTATTTTCTAATATCTCTGACAATGTTTATACAATATTAATATTGTTCTTTAATAAGAAACGGCAATAAATACAAATACAAAATACAAATACAAAGCTGCAAGCGGCTGGGCCACCGTACCCCGTGGACAATCAGGGGTACCAGTTCGACAGTTAAAGTTTCGGTCCCGTTCCAGTTTGAGAGAAAGTTGCCAGTTCCCAGTTCGAGCTCAGAAAAAATGTATGGAAATAACGAAATCATCAGGCCAAGATTTGCGTATCAGTAGCCTCCTATACGGACGAGTGGTAACGTCAATTCATCGAGAATCTATTCTTTTGCTTTCTTTCGGTCACTGCTGTGTTTCTTCACCTCGCAATACGTGCTCATTTCGTTGTCTCTATTATTTTGTTCAATTGGGATTTTAAATCTGTTGACAATCAGCGTGATTGAAGATACAGTGTACGCGTGCTCAACTTGCAAGCCGCATTGCATTTCACGTTTCCAGTTTACTGACAGCTGTAGGTGTCCCGAACAATCATCTCTATTTCGTATTTACTATTTATTAGGGATGACATCGATTCTCAAAATCGGGAATCGATTCTCTATGCTCCAGAATCGATTAAAAATCAATTTTGAAAAAAAAAATTGAAAAAAAAAATGAATAAAAAAAAAATTTGAAAAAAAAGTTCATTCTCAAAAAAGTAGTGTAATTTGAAACTTTTTTTTTTCAACCTTCCCAAAGCGTTCACGTGAAAAATAGCTGCTAGAGACTTCTTTGAACTGTACTGTACCATTTGGGTATTTCCGTCAACGTTCGGCTGTCAGACGTAATCGAAGGGATAGCTTTTGTCCAGATAGTAATATCTCAACAATACAGAATAATATAGACAACGAAATGAGCACTTATTACGACGTAAAGAAGTATAGCACTGAACCAAAAAATAATTATTTTTTTTGAATAATCGATTTTTTGATTTGAGAATCGTTTTACATCAGAATCGATTCTTGATCGATTCTCGATTAATCGATGTTATCCCTACTATTTATCCCGACTAACGCTCGGGAGTTTTCGTCTCAATGTGTCGATATATTTGTGCGGTTGTGGGAGGAGGTGTGGAATATGATGCGAGTGCGATGGGGAAAGAGAGGAGAACGACACAAGCTGTTCCTTCGGTTACGTCTGACAGCCGACCGTTGACTTCAATACTCGAATGGTAGGGCCTACAGTACAGTTCAAAGTAGTATCTAGCAGCTATTTTTCACGTAAAACGCCACGGAAAGGTTGAAAAAAAGTTTAGAAATACTCAACTTTTTTGAAAATGAATTTTTAAAAAAATCGATTATTAATTGATTTCCGATTTTAAGAATCGATGTTATCACTACTACAAACCATGAAATTCGAAAAGAATAATCACTCGAAATTTTCGAGTTTAGCTAAATTTGAACTCAGAACTCAAAAATTGGAGTGCTCGCACATCCCTAATTACCAAAATGTTGCTCGGGTTGTTGATTGTGTATTTGTTCAGCCCACCGGGTGGAGATCCAGCTTAACGCACAGAACGACGTTAACGTGGACCCTTGTTCCAGGCCATCACAGGCGCTCTGGAGCAGCTGACCCATCTTGGAGCCATCGAGTCTGCGGAGTCTACCGTGCTGACTGCGCTCGGTAGAAACATGTCTCGGTTTCCGCTGGATCCGCGGTTCAGCAAGATCCTCATCTCGGCCAAGGACTACGGCTGTGTGTAAGTGCAACTCTTGCTCCGCTCGTAACGGAGACATCACTTGTAGGCCTACCGGAGGCGAGACCCGATTACGATATTTCAAATGTGGACTATTCCCCTCCAACCAGAATAACATACCATCACCGGGAGGTGAGGGGAATATCGGACCTAGTTTGATTCCCACCAACGTCCATTTTTACAGGTTTTTTTCGTGGTTTATCACTAGTGTAGGGCTCTAGGCTAATGCTGGGATGGTTCCTACAATATAGGCCACGACCGCTTCCTTCCTACTATCCTTTCCAATACCCAATAACCTTCATCTCATCATCCCATCATCTCATTAATCATTCATCTGACGCCAATAGATCTTAGTCATCATCACAGTGCATCGTCAGGCCTATAGACCCTACCCAATACCATGAGGGACGCTGAAGAGTGTATGTTGGAATAAAGTCGACTTGGTCGTGTGACATGGGCTTGGGGTTACTTTTCAATGAATGTGGTCTGGGTTGACACTCGAACCCGTCAGACAACCGAGACAACTTTATTCCGGTATATGCTCTTCAGTCGGTATACGCTCTTCAGTCGGTATACGCCCTTCAGTCGGTATACGCTCTTCAGTCGGTATACGCCCTTCAGTCGGTATACGCTCTTCAGTCGGTATACGCCCTTCAGTCGGTATACGCTCTTCAGTCGGTATACGCTCTTCAGTTGGTATACGCTCTTCAGTTGGTATACGCTCTTCAGTCGGTATACGCTCTTCAGTTGGTATACGCTCTTCAGTTGGTATACGCTCTTCAGTCGGTATACGCTCTTCAGTTGGTATACGCTCTTCAGTTGGTATACGCTCTTCAGTCGGTATACGCTCTTCAGTTGGTATACGCTCTTCAGTTGGTATACGCTCTTCAGTTGGTATACGCTCTTCAGTCGGTATACGCTCTTCAGTTGGTATACGCTCTTCAGTTGGTATACGCTCTTCAGTTGGTATACGCTCTTCAGTTGGTATACGCTCTTCAGTCGGTATACGCTCTTCAGTTGGTATACGCTCTTCAGTTGGTATACGCTCTTCAGTCGGTATACGCTCTTCAGTTGGTATACGCTCTTCAGTTGGTATACGCTCTTCAGTTGGTATACGCTCTTCAGTTGGTATACGCTCTTCAGTTGGTATACGCTCTTCAGTCGGTATACGCTCTTCAGTCGGTATACGCTCTTCAGTTGGTATACGCTCTTCAGTCGGTATACGCTCTTCAGTCGGTATACGCTCTTCAGTCGGTATACGCTCTTCAGTTGGTATACGCTCTTCAGTTGGTATACGCTCTTCAGTTGGTATACGCTCTTCAGTTGGTATACGCTCTTCAGTCGGTATACGCTCTTCAGTCGGTATACGCTCTTCAGTCGGTATACGCTCTTCAGTCGGTATACGCTCTTCAGTCGGTATACGCTCTTCAGTCGGTATACGCTCTTCAGTCGGTATACGCTCTTCAGTTGGTATACGCTCTTCAGTTGGTATACGCTCTTCAGTTGGTATACGCTCTTCAGTTGGTATACGCTCTTCAGTCGGTATACGCTCTTCAGTCGGTATACGCTCTTCAGTCGGTATACGCTCTTCAGTCGGTATACGCTCTTCAGTTGGTATACGCTCTTCAGTCGGTATACGCTCTTCAGTTGGTATACGCTCTTCAGTTGGTATACGCTCTTCAGTCGGTATACGCTCTTCAGTTGGTATACGCTCTTCAGTTGGTATACGCTCTTCAGTTGGTATACGCTCTTCAGTTGGTATACGCTCTTCAGTCGGTATACGCTCTTCAGTCGGTATACGCTCTTCAGTTGGTATACGCTCTTCAGTTGGTATACGCTCTTCAGTCGGTATACGCTCTTCAGTCGGTATACGCTCTTCAGTCGGTATACGCTCTTCAGTCGGGATACGCTCTTCAGTTGGTATACGCTCTTCAGTCGGTATACGCTCTTCAGTTGGTATACGCTCTTCAGTCGGTATACGCTCTTCAGTCGGTATACGCTCTGTCATGCGTGGAAATATCGTTCTTTTCGGTGAATGATGTCATCGGTTGGGTTGGGTTGAGTCAATTCAATCCAGACCGGAAATTTTGTAAACGGTAACGAAAACAAACACAATATTTCCATATGTGATGGTATGCTGTTCTGGTTACAGGGAATAGTCTCACACTGTTGAACTACAACATGGCAACTCTGCCCTGATTCGTCTTTCTGTTTGGGTCTCGCCTCCCTGTACGGTCATTCTGTGAATAACTGTCGGCGTATCGCAGGCAACCCGCTCGTAACCTCTAAACTGACAACACGTCGTATTGACAAACCCGGGGAATCAGCCCAACTCTGATTCTTGGGGTTGTACCAACATGCACTGAGGGTTGCGTTGGTTTGCCTGTCCTCACGTCTTATCCCTCCCATGTTGAAACTATGTTCCAATTCACGGGCCACGTTTAAAGTACTATTGACCGTGCGTAGATGAGTAGTGATGGAAGGTACTAACTTTAGGATCACCTTGCCTCAGCTAATAACAGCTGTTATCAAGTTTGTCAGCCTGTCAGCCGTATCTACAAAACAGCGCTAGATGGAGCAGCGATCAATGGTTCTCAGGAAAATGGAACGTGTTTTTGAATGAGTGAATTCACCTTCTCCCGTCAGCAAACCAACGCAACCCTCAGTGCATCTTGCGGCAAACCAACGCAACCCTCAGTGCATCTTGGGTTGCTTGTTGTCAGACCTGCTTGGATTGAGTGACGCGATTCAACTAGAATACAAGCTGAATCTACCGTGAACTGTTTATCATTCGCTAGAAATGAAGTGATTCTCATGTAGGCCTAGTTCAAAGTTGACACTTTTCCAAATCTTCAAACTTTCAAACAATATTTAACCTCAGAAAATATCAAAATACAATATAGCTGGAGGTGTTTGAAAATGGTGCCAAGATTTTGCATTTTTGCATCTGTTTTTGCAAATTTTGATATTTGGCGGTGTTATTGTTTTTACTCTTTTTTGGCTAATGTCATGAGGAAATGACGTTTTATGAAGTTTTGAGAGAAAAGCAGTACCTAACCAAGCTTGCAGGTGTTGGTACACAGCTTACAACTGAACCATCGTAGATCTGTCGTGGCCGGGACCACACAGAATGATTTCCATTTCAAACATTCGGATCAACCAAAAACTCCTCGTGAACATAAATCACCACTCTTCCTGATCAGAATCTAGTCAATATCGTCTGCGTTTCATTACAGTAAACCCTCGTTAATCCAAACTCGGTTAATCCAAAATTTGACATATTCCGAACTTGAAGTCAGTCTCCGGCTGAAGGTATAGGCATTTCAATGTTAATGAATATGGTTAATCCGTAATTCAAACTAATATTTCGACCCCTCAATTGCTTTAGCACTGTTTTCGGATTGGATAATCCGAAATAGATCGAGTGAATTCCTTGAATTGATCATTATTTTCGTAAATTCCATCCTTTTCATCTGACGCGTAACAATAGGCCGAAGCCAGCTCAGCTGTTCGCTGCCACTGAATACGTCATCCGACTCCGAGTGCGCTCGGGCCGCTCCAAAGACCTTAGTATCTAACTTCGTTAGGTTAGATACTAAGGTCTTTGGCCCCGGTAAGCTCGGAACACTCAATCACCCGGAACAGCCGAGCGCCAATGGAAGTTGGCCATCTAACGTTCGTTTGCTGTCGAAGATAGCCGAATAAACACGATCAGTGATTCGGTTCCTCGCACATGTGACGTCTAGCTTTCTCTCGCGCTCAATACGAAATTGCTTTAATTTTTACCGCGAATTGTGATGATTTTCGTGGAAAAGGAGTTTTTTGGTTAATCCGAATTTTTATAAATCGAAATCACTTTTTGGGGTCCCTTGAATTTCTGATTAACGAGGGTTCACTGTATCACCTGCTCATTCGTACCCCGTGTAACCTAGCTGTTGGTGGGGTCTTGAAGCAAACATTAATGCGCGAGAGAAAGCTAGATGACCGGCCAGGAGTACGGGTCTCGTCACGGGTCGGTTCGATACGCCTGACCGTCACGTGGCTCGCTTCCGTTGGCGCTCGGCCGTCCCGATTGTATCGAGCTCATCACAGTCTCGCAGCTGACGCAACAAAGAAAACAAGATGGAATTCGGGAGAATCGTGCTTTTTCATGATAAAACATGTAGAAAACGTGTTTATCGTGGAATATTTTGCAGTTCCAGGTTGATTGCAGTGTTCTGAGCAAATTTAGGCATATTTCGCTGAATTTCGTAACTTGGAAATTACAATACCGTATTGTCCCGGATATAAGCCAAACCCCCAAACTTTTAGATCAATAAATGAAAAAATGGTTTCTCTCCTTTTCCACGTAAATCATTACTCTTCAGGGGTAGAATTTAGTCAATTTTGTATTGCGCGCAAGAAGATGATGGGCGATTGGCCGTAATACAAGTGAGAAAGATCTTGTATATTTGGTTAACGCCGACGAAGTGCGATTGTCATATGGCCCTGGCGCTCGGCCGTCCCGAGTTGCACAAACAAGTGTCTGTTCACGCTAAACAGCCTCGTGCTCGTCAAGGTCAGACAAGGTCAGACAACACGCATTGGGATGACACACTGATACACCATGCAGCCAACAGCTCAATGTGCTTTTGGTTATTACTGCACGTCAAATAAAAATTATGGAAATTGGGAAAATCATGCTTCTTCATGATGAAACATTTATTAAACGTGTTCAGTAGAATATCTCGCACTTTCCACTCCAGTCAATTCCGTTGTTATGGGTGTGCGAGTGTAGTACACCCAATTGAAATGAGCAAAAAACGTAATTTTTACCGATTATAGACCGAGATTCGCATAAGCCGAGGATGACTTTTGGGCTAGAAATTTCGAGAAAAACCCTCAACTTAGATTCGAGACAATACGCTAATCAATTGAAAATTGATTGAAACGTGTTCATATTGTTGTTTCAACATCACACACGTGTCGTGATTTTGTGGCTTGTGGAAAACGAACACCTCTAGCTATAGCAAGTATCAACCAATGATAACAACAATTCATCGAGGATCAATTCAGAATCAATTCTAATGTAACACGATTCTCAAATCAAAAAATTGATTTGAAAAAAAAAAACATTTTGGGGTGGGGGGTCAGGGTCAGTACTGTACTTCTTCACGTTGCAATACGAGCTTATTTCGTTGTCCATATTACTCTGTATTGTTGAGATATTACTATCTGGACACAAGCTATCATTACGGTTACGTCTGACAGCAGAACGTTGACGGAAATACCTGAATGCTACCGTCTAGTTCAAAGAAGTCTCTAACAGCTATTTTACACGTAAAACACAGAAGGAAGGTTGAAAAAAAAAGTTTAAAATTGGGCCTACAAAACTTTTTTTGAGGGTGATTTTTTCTTTTCTTTTCATTTTTCTTTTCAAAATCGATTTTTAATCGATTCTGTAGCTTAGAGAATAGATGTCATCACTAGTATCGACAGCTACTTGTTGTGTTTCCAGGGACGAGATTCTGAGCGTGGTAGCTCTGTTGTCGAGTGAGTCTGTATTCTACAACCCGCAGAACAAGCGAGAAGAAGCCATCGCGGCCCGCCAGAAGTTCTCCTCGTCTGCCGGGGACCATATCACTCTCCTCAACGTCTTCCGGGCCTACAATAACATCAAGGAGATGAAAAAGGTATGGCGCCGTTTGCATCACGCAGGCCTACAAACGATTAATTCATACATTATAGTTAGGGATAACAACGATTA
Organism: Brachyptera risi; assembly: GCA_964007535.1. Lineage (NCBI taxonomy): Eukaryota > Metazoa > Arthropoda > Insecta > Plecoptera > Taeniopterygidae > Brachyptera > Brachyptera risi. The sequence continues at coordinate 1,364,135 of OZ023328.1, read as the reverse complement.
ATCGAGAATCGATCAAGAATCGATTCTGATGTAAAACGATTCTCAAATCAAAAAATCGATTTTTCAAAAAAAAAAAAATTTTTTTATTTTTTTCGGTTCAGTGCTGTACTTCTTTACGTCGTAATGAGTGCTCATTTCGTTGTCTATATTATTCTGTATTGTTGAGATATTACTATCTGGACAAAAGCTATCCTTACGGTTACGTCAGTAGAACGTTGACGGAAATACCCAAATGGTACAGTACAGTTCAAAGAAGTCTCTAGCAGCTATTTTTCACGTGAACGCCTTGGGAAGGTTGAAAAAAAAAAGTTTCAAATTACACTACTTTTTTGAAAATAAACTTTTTTTCAAATTTTCTTTCAAATTGTTTTTTTTTTTTTAAAAAATTTCAATTTTTTTTTCAAAATAGATTTTCAATCGATTCTGGAGCATAGAGAATCGATTCTCGATTTTTGGAATCGATGTCATCCCTAATTATAGTTAGAGACATTATAAACATAGCTTTTATTTTTTCTTTTCATAACATTTGTAATTTGGAAAGTAGCGCTTTGGTGCATCCATCATCTTGAAACATCATGTTTTGTAGCGTAACAACGTTCTACAGCGTAACAACAGTACGCTGAAACCACTAGATAACGTACAATAGGCATACAAGAGAAACACTCCAATTGATATTTTTAGAACTACAGTCTCTACAAGCAGGTGAAACCTATGCCTCATCTACCGTCTGCATTTGCAACTGTACTTCATACATACAGTGGAACCTCTTCAGTACGTTTTTCAGGGGACCAGACAAATAAAACTTACTTAAGTGAAAAACTTACTGAAGAAACTATTTGACATACATACACTTTAAACAGTTGAAATCACACAGTAAATTGCAGGAGGGAGGTGGAAGGGGGGGATATTTGATTGAAGCATCAATTCAGACTGAAAACATGAACTTAATGTCAAAATATTATTACACAGCATTATTATGAAGTGTCTCACTATAAATGCATGTACGTACCACATGGCAGGCTATCAGCGATCGAACTCCGCCCTATGCTATAGTATTGACAACTGACAGTATCTTATGTATGACTTGTAAAACAAACACACAAAGTTTTATTGTGAATTTCTTTGTAACTTTTGGTTGTACGACGATCGTTATATAACGACGATTAGCTCATCTCCCTTCAAGGTCGCACTCAAGAGGTTCTACTGTACTAGTTCCATTATCACCAGCTCATTCGTTAGCTCTCAAATAACCTAGCTGTTGGTGGGTCGTTCAGCAGACAAGAATAATCATCATACATTTCAGTGTAGATATTCAGACCGGTATTTCCAACCATTGTGTTGTTTGTTTGATGTAGCAATGGTGCTTTGAGAATTACCTGAATGAACGCAACCTGCAGTACGCCAGCGAGGTCCGCACCCAGCTGATGCAGGTCTGCCAGCGGTGCGGAGTTCCTCCGTCGTCGTGCGGACCCAACCTGGAGCAGGTGCGGAAGTGCCTGGTGACGGGCCTCTTCATGAACATTGCCGTGCTGCAGCGCGAGCGTCAGTACACCACGGTACGTAACCCCCTCCCCTCCCCTCCCCCCCCTCCGTCGTCGTGCGGACCCAACCTGGAGCAGGTGCGGAAGTGCCTCGTGACGGGCCTCTTCATGAACATTGCCGTGCTGCAGCGCGAGCGTCAGTACACCACGGTACGTAACCCCCTCCCCTCCCCTCCCCCCCCTCCGTCGTCGTGCGGACCCAACCTGGAGCAGGTGCGGAAGTGCCTGGTGACGGGCCTCTTCATGAACATAGCCGTGCTGCAGCGCGAGCGCCAGTACACCACGGTACGTAACCCCCCCCCCCTCCCCTCTCCCCCCTGTCGTCGTGCGGACCCAACCTGGAGCAGGTGCGGAAGTGCCTGGTGACGGGCCTCTTCATGAACATAGCCGTGCTGCAGCGCGAGCGCCAGTACACCACGGTACGTAACCCCCCCCCTCCCCTCTCCCCCCTGTCGTCGTGCGGACCCAACCTGGAGCAGGTGCGGAAGTGCCTCGTGACGGGCCTCTTCATGAACATAGCCGTGCTGCAGCGCGAGCGCCAGTACACCACGGTACGTAACCCCCCCCCCTCCCCTCTCCCCCCTGTCGTCGTGCGGACCCAACCTGGAGCAGGTGCGGAAGTGCCTCGTGACGGGCCTCTTCATGAACATAGCCGTGCTGCAGCGCGAGCGCCAGTACACCACGGTACGTACGTACCCCTCCCCCCCGGGCAGCGAGAACCGTCTTCACAGAGTTATACTGTGATACGTCTATGTACCGTATCCGTGTTCATTCATATTGGTCTTAACGACGCACCGTACTGACAACTACGATCTATTGGCGTCGGTGAATGACCCATATGAGATGATGAGATAGTGAAATGAAAGGTTATATTATCGAGTGTTTTTGGATAGTGAGGAGTGAGAAGGAGTCCCACTACGGCCAACTATAATACGGCCTGTTGTTCCCAGTATCAACCTGAACAACAGAGGACATCATAGGCCTGTCAGGATGGTCGATCATGGCGGGAATCGAACCCCGGTCTCCTGTATGACGGTTCAGTGTGCTAGCCACTCGTAACCATTGTTTCTCGGCGTGAGCTTGATTGACGCGCTCTGTTTCCAGGTAGGGACGCGTCAGCCCGTGTCGATCCACCCGTTGTCCGTCCTGTTCGGCTCTTACCCCCGTACGTTCTGTTTCCAGGTGGGGACGCGTCAACCCGTGTCAATCCACCTGTCGTCCGTCCTGATTGGCTCTTACCCCCCGTACGTTCTGTTTCCAGGTGGGGACGCGTCAGCCCGTGTCAATCCACCCGTCGTCCGTCCTGTTCGGCTCTTACCCCCCGTACGTTCTGTTTCCAGGTGGGGACGCGTCAGCCCGTGTCGATCCACCCGTCGTCCGTCCTGTTTGGCTCTTACCCCCCGTACGTTCTGTTCACCGAGGTGGTCCAGACCGGCCGCTGCTACCTGCGCCAGCTGTCACTCGTCGAGCCAGCGTGGCTGCAAGAGATGGTGCCGGCCTACACCAGGCAGCACCACCTGTCCCTGCATCCAGACAGATAACCTGGCAACAGATGGAAGCTCATTGATTATATTAATCAAATGAATTTTCATTATAACGGTATTTTTAAATATTCCAGCTGTAAATAAAATTGAAAAATGAAATGTTGACTTGAGTTGTTGTGTATTTATTGAACAGCTTGACTTGGGAGGTGTGTTCCTATCCCCGGGCCATGATGGAATAGTTCTTGTGTGTACTGGTATTCCTTGGATCATAGCGGAACCGTACTCGTAAGGTCTTGTAAGGTCGCTCAATAAATGATAACAAAAAAATTTAGTTTAGGCTAAAGACAAAGAAGTTCAATCACAAAGATGAGAACAGTTCACAATCATCACATTCGATTAATCTATTCTGTATCTATATCCATTGAATTACTATTCCATACAAATCTTGTGGTGCCAATTGATTTTTAGACGAGCTTTAGCGAGGATTCAATTTGACATACTGAAAAAAATTGGTGTTCGTTTTTATGTTTTTTTTTTTTTTTTTTTTTTGTTTTTATGTTTTTTTGTCGGTTCTCCACAGGTCAAACGGCTACAGCTATCAACTTCAAACTTTTTTTCATCATGGTTCCTCATCTAACTTAGATCTGTATAGTTTTGTGGCATTATCGGGTGGTAACTTTTTTTTTTATGAATTTTAGAAATTTCAAAAATCCCCATTAGAATAACCCGGAGGAAAATACTTGAAAAATCAAAATTTTTCAAGACCTCTCAAATTTTCGCCGAATATAAAGGAAACTATTAAGCACATTTTGAGAGATTTTTCGCATCAATCGAATGAGAAATAACGAAGAAAACGCATTTATAAAGCATTTTCTCATCAATTTAGGCCATTACGGGAACCAATTAAATCTATAGCAACAAGTGTCACCAATTAATTCAAAACGATTGAAATGAATGAAGAGGAAGGCCGTGACATAACTGATTCTCGTAAGGTTTTTGAACGTTCGGAGTGATCCAAGGTCTGTAGATGTAGATTGGGTTGACAAATTATTTTTCATTCTAGATTTCTATACCCCTAAGCTCGTCTAACAACGCGCATCCCGCGTTTTCCTAGTACTAAAAATTTAAGGAAATGAAAAGGCCCCACCATATCTACACTAATATAGGGTAAGACACACTTTTTTCCATTTTCAAGTCATCAGAAAGTAGGGTTGCCGTTCGATTTCGATCGATTTTGGATTAAAGGTTTTCAATTTGATATCGATATGTAGGCCCCTACTGTTTTTGATACACTGTTTTGATTTACACGACATAACGTTGATTATTTTTTTTATCAATGTAGTAGCGGCTAGCTAGTCTTTGACACTTTGAATGTACCCACCTCTTGGCCCGCCGGCCATTTGATTTCCACATGCTAGATAGTAATATAATTCATACAATTCCTCAGCGGGCCACGGGTTGGTCACCACTGCACTAGAACCTTCTTTTGAGGTTACAAGGTCTCGAGAATCATGTTTATGACCCAACATATTGGGAATACGATTCTGCGTCTTATATAAGTAAACAAAAAGGTTTCCAACAATAGAACCTGAAAAGTAGGCATGCGGCTTACATGCATGTAAATACCGCAATATGTTGTGTAAATGTGGGATGTCACATAGTGACCCCTTGTCACTTGTTAGACGAGCTTTAGCGAGGATTCAATTTGACATACTGAAAAAAATTGGTGTTCGTTTTTATGTTGTTTTTTTTTATGTTTTTTTGTCGGTTCTCCACAGGTCAAACGGCTACAGCTATCAACTTCAAACTTTTTTTCGTCATGGTTCCTCATCTAACTTAGATCTGTATAGTTTTGTGGCATTATCGGGTGGTAACTTTTTTTTTATGAATTTTAGAAATTTCAAAAATCCCCATTAGAATAACCTGGAGGAAAATACTTGAAAAATCAAAATTTTTCAAGACCTCTCAAATTTTCGCCGAATATAAAGGAAACTATTAAGCACATTTTGAGAGATTTTTCGCATCAATCAGATGAGAAATAACGAAGAAAACGCATTTATAAAACATTTTCCCATCAATTTAGGCTATTACGGGAACCAATTAAATCTATAGCAACAAGTGTCACTAATTAATTCAAAACGATTGAAATGAATGAAGAAGAAGGCCGTGACATAACTGATTCTCGTAAGGTTTTTGAACGTTTGGAGTGATCCAAGGTCTGTAGATGTAGATTGGGTTGACAAATTATTTTTCATTCTAGATTTCTATACCCCTAAGCTTGTCTAACAACGCGCATCCCGCGTTTTCCTAGTTATCACATGGTTAATAACTCCTCCCCCCGGACTTGTGGGCGTCAAATACGTACAGCCCCCTAACTCAAGTATCGCTGTGATATATTCAGAGTATTTGGATTCAAGAGGCCGCAGGCGCTCTACACGGTCTCGTTGTTCGCTCGCTTCAGACTCGAGTTTAACATGCATCGTGTGCTAGGCGCAACCCATAGACTAGCCCGCCAAACTCATATTCACGTAAACGCCGTTAATTCCCTAGCTCACAATTTTGATATATTTCACAGTCTATATTTTTTTTTCGGTATTCAAAAATATGTATCTAGGTTTTCGTAAACTAGAAACTTTTTCATTTTCCATTTTGAAGAATTTGAAAAATTACAAATCTTTTGTTCAAAATTCTGTAAATACGATAACCTCCGTTTTTCAATTATTAACAGAATGCAAAAACAATCATATTGATATCTGAAAAATTACGGCCGTGAGAGTTTGCGGCGTGAAATACGAGCGCCTGCAGCCTCTTGAGTGGACTTGGCCTACAATAGGAACGGTAAAGTTGCAGCAGTAAAATGTAATGACTGGAGTTTGTAGAGTTGTTTAGTTGGTAGCAACCTTCTTCTTTCCTGGATACAAGGACTTGTCCTGCAACGCGTGTGAAGGAACCCGGATGAGATGTTCCTGAAGGAGGCTGGAGGATGAGGCTAGGGGAGGCTAACCTCAGTAGGCCTACTGGTACTACATGTTCTTTTTTAAATACATAGTATTGTTGAATGATGGATACTTGAGCTTCACAGCATTTTATTGATACTTGTTGGGAAAATGAGAGATTTTGCTTTGTAGACAAGGTATCATGTTTTATTGGATGAGCGAGGCAAAGACTCAATTTCGCCATACCCGAAAAAAGTCACTTTTTTTTTTCGCGCTCCACAGGTCAAACGAAAATTCAAAATCAGTTGAAACTTGGCATACACAAGTGTCATTATCTAATTTCATACTTCATGGTTTTGAGGCGCAATCGGTTGAACCACTTCTGAGAAAACTCATTTTAAAGTTTTCAAAAATTCCATTAGAATAACCCAGAGGAAAATATTCGTGAAATAATTTTCATCCGAGACATTTCAAATTCTCAGGGAATTTCAATATAATAATTAAACACATCATTTCGAACTTTCACTCAAATCGAATCAGCCGTTTAGATGTAAAAAAATATATGTAATTAATTTTAAATCACTCAAAGCTATTAAGATACCAATTAAATCCAAGCCACAGGTGTCACCTCTTAAATGTAAACGATTAAAACAAAGCCTTCTTTATTATCATATTAATTAATAATGGAAAATAAGATGGCAGTGATGTAATGGTTTGGATCTCAAGGTGTATATATATATATAATAACCAATCCAAAGATAAGTTGATATGTTCCAGCTAATCCATCAACGCGGCAACACAACGCGTTTGCCTAGTATATGGAAAAATTAGAAGTCGAGATGTTGAATAATTTTATTGATCGAACGCATGTTTATATACTCATCTGAATTGAGAGAAATGTTGACCGCAAGGTGATTTGAACGTAGTTGTACCAATTAGGCTGACGCCACGTTAATATCAGAGTCAAATCTACTGTTATAACCTGTTCTCGTATGTGAAAATATATCAATTAGTTTGGGCTATATTTGAAAATTGACACGCCATTTTTTAGTAACTTGATAATGCATTTTCTCTTGCATTTATTCATTCAACCATTAAACCCATCAGTGCCGGACTGGCTCTCACAACTGGCCAGGGCAAAAATACAAAAAGCGGCCCACTGGGGGGGGGGGGGGGGGGGGGGGGTCTTAAATAATGTTTTTGTGATTGAGGTATATTTTTGCGGTTTGGGTTTCAAGCTATCTGAGCTCAAGATTAGTGTGAGCCTATAATTTTCATTTTTGTTGTTGTAGGTATAGTTTTACAAATGTAGCGCTGTTGTACATAGGCCAAGTACAATAATAGGTGATGTAGAAAATAACCAGTATTTCAATATCGAAAAAATACAAATTACAAATTGGAATTCATGTAATATCCATAATATACACTACCAGATGACCAAATATTGGGCACGAAGAAAATTGGTGTACATGCAGGGTGAATTTACTGGAATATTCGGAGTTGACAAAGATAACACAAATAGTCGAAAATAGTGCGAACAAATGTTGATAATGGAATCCATTCTCACTATTCCGACGCTATTTCTTCCATATTTGACCTAGTAAATCTTCTCTTGTAGATTGGATTTTTTTTTTTTTTTGTAATTTCCGTTAAATTATTATCTTCGTTTCTCAATCGGAATTGAGACTTAATTAATCAGTAGGCCTATCACGAACATTTTCTCCTGCCGTCGCTTGCTTCAAGTCTGTCTTTGTCGTATTATTTATAGTCACTTTTCTAAAGAAAAGTAATCAGCACTTCAGCCTGTCTCGTGTCCCACACAGGCACAATATTAGGTTTATATTCTTTGGTGCCGCGAATTTCAAAAATGCCGAGATGTGCTTGAATAACGAAGTCAAAATTGTTATACCTATGACGGGGGTGCGGGTCCTACCCCGCAGGGAATTTTTTGAAAAATCGTGATTTTTGTGTGTATATTTTGTAATTTTCAGTATGTCAACACTTATGCTCATTGCCGTCCGTTATTGCAGGCAGAGAAGTTGAATTTTGTGACATTTTTTTGTGAGTTTCATTCAAACTACAAGCTCATCACCATTGAAAGGATATATGTCGAAGTTCGATTTCATTAAACAGCAAAATCATGAAAATCTCAATTTTAATTGGGTGTGACCAATGACCAGCTCAAAATATGTTTATATCTCAATTTGTTTCACCGGTACCCAATTTATCAAGCCTTACTATTAAATAGATTTCGATAACATAAGTAAGCAAGAAGATCATATTCTAAATAACGAATTTCAGAATGTCCAGCGGCCAGAACTTGCTTTCAATCGTAAGCCAGAATTAACCAAATACAATAGCATTCTATCTTTAGAATTACTATTCCATCCGTTTGTTAACATTTTCTTCTGCACAGTAAAGAACTAGTTTTGAGTAATCTAGAGTTGAAGTCTATGAATTTTGTGATTTTATGTGTGTAGTAGGCCTATGTGTACGAAATATTTTTTTCCAAAAATGACTAGAAGTGATATCTCAGTGCAACTAGAATATCCTGATAGAGGATAGAATAATTAAAATTCCTGATACTACCTAATAATCTGGAAAGTGATATTTTTGCTGAAATTTACTTTTCCAGTGGATTGGTACCTTGAAGTATGGTATGAAGCATTGAATACCATGGAGGGGGGGGGGGGGAGGGGGCTCAGACGTGAAATCATCACTGAGAGAAAGTTTCGTGTCGATCCCTGCGACCTGTGCAGTGCCCACGCACAAACAAACAACACAAGACTAAGAGTAGGATGGAGGTCTTAGCTATTGCTCATCAGATGCACTTACCGGAATCTGCACAACTCTTGTAATGTGTCACCTGGATGGCAGTTGAGTACCTCGCCGCCACGAGCGCTACGATCAGCACTGAACACGTGTTCATGCGCCATCTTGCCACCATGCACGGTCTTCTCCTCACGACCAACATCAGCAACACAAGTCCTCCATGGACCACGTGGTCCGACGTCAATCGACACACACGTTCGGCGACTGCTCAATGCTCGGAGCACCGCAACTATGATCGTGCATAGTAACTACCAATCTGAGGGAAAATGTTGCCAAATGTGTAGGTCCGGATCAATTTTTAAAAACTTGGACGTATCCGTAGGCAAATGGGCAGTTACACACGCATGTACACGCAGTTTATGCGTTGAGAGATGAGCTTTGTCAAGGTCTATACGGATATGCAGGCATATTGAAGACAAGAAAATAACACTCGACACTGGACTAGAGAGGCCAGATACTGGAGAAGAGTGTGGTCATCTTGGTGACTGTTTTCTATTGGCTACTGGAATATATCTCGCATGGGCGCCATTTTTTGTCCAGACTCCAATTAAATAGATCAGATGTTGATAACTTATGTCTAGCCTCCTCATATATTTCCTAAAAATCACACCACAGACCTTCAATACCATACTCCTCTATTTCACACCACTTCTCGAACCTTCCCTCAAACGCTTTACGAACCTCTAGCTTTTACCCTTTAATACCCCCAGACTTTCTTCCCAACGTTCTTAGTTTGAACCGGAGCTGAAGCTAAACTATAACTATAGTACCCGATAAGCACTAATACCTTCAACAACCACAACTTCTGATTTCTGATAGTCCCAATCAGTACCAATTTTAAAATGAAATGTATTTCCAGCTTGAACTTCACAATTGAACAAACATCAGCTATTGAAAGCTGATGTCACCTGAAATTTGGAGTTCAAAATTAAAGAACCTATTTTCATTTATTGGGATCATTTTGAATATTAATTCAAATATTATTATCATTATCATTTCAAATATTACTATCATTATCATTATTGTTAATTATCAATGGATTTACTTAATATCATGTAATGTTATAAGCCACATTTATAAGTTAGTAAGCTGATAATTGTAAGCTGCTAACCATTCCGATTTCCTCGGAAGAGGGTTAAAGGAATTATTGAATCAATAAATAACTCCCTCGGCCTGACTAACACTATACGTCTAGGTTATTACTACCCCCCAGCCTTCTAGTCCTAGTTCCCTCCTCCACAGCCTGCTGTAAAACTTCATTCAGTATGCCTGTAACAATATTCTGCAATATTCCCCTCCCTTGTTCTCTACCTCTCACCTGCCACCTTACATTGGGCATGTTTAAATCACCCGCTATAATTGAGTGATCTAGGTTATGGCAAGTACCAAGCCTATCCTTCGAACAATGACCGGAGACCTATAGGCAGCAAGCCAGCTACCTCAAGAGACTGCCTGCCTACCATTATCTTCACCCCCATCATCACTACTTTCTATTCTTTCCCGAGCAATCTCCCCTGAATACCTCTCTTAACTGCTACCATTACACCCCCTCCGAGCATATCCCTATCTCTTCTATGTAAGGTGTAACCATCTTAAGGGGACCCGGACCTTGTATGCTTGACAATGTTAAATCACTCAGCTTCAGGTATCTTTTCCTCAGCTATGGTATTTTCAAATCTGTTGAGTTTTCTTCAACTTGTCAATGGCACTCATCACCAGACTTTAGCACGAGGCTCAAAATTTAATTTTTTTCCAATATTATGATTGTTTGAAATATTTTTGACATTTTTTCAAGATTTACTACATTTTGTTACTTGAAAATAATTTAAAAAATTCAATAATTGTTTCATCAAAATTCCCCCATGTCAAAGTTTGTGAAATATTTATATAAACATGCTGTGAAATTTTTATTATTTTTCATCGGACCAATCCTTGAGAAAAGATAATTTCCTGGTTGAAAACAACATTCTGAAATAAATGCGATTCAAAAAAAGATTTTGAATTCTGTATCATTATTGAGGAGAAAATTCACAAGAATATTCAAACACTTCTGAATTGACAGGCTTCGACATTTCTAAAATCTCAATTCGAAACTCTTGTCCAGTTGCACCGATTCAAGAAGTTTAACTTCCTTTTTATAAAACCACAAAATTTGGAATATTGAAAAAGTTTTGAATTTTTTTATTCTTATGCAAATTTCAACTCGACTAAACCACAAAAGAAGCAGTTTCTACAGAAAAAACAGCGCGGACGTAATTGATAATGATTCCTGTACCTGAAGTTTCAACAGCATGTACAAACCAAAAATATTGCAGTATTCATCACACTCCAAATAAAAATGATAGGCCTAATTTGAAAAAAAAAAAAAATTAAAAATCAAATGTCAGGTCTGGGTCGTCATAATTCAGCTTCTCTAATTCCCTCTCTCAAGTCTCAACCATGTCTCCACTGACACCACCACTTCTGGCTGTCACAATTCTAACAGCGTTCTAAATTCATCCACCATACTTGCCAAGCGTCTACAATTCACTATCATTAATTTCCTGGCTGTTACCTTTAGCTACATTTTCTGCCCTCCACTCATTTCAGTGATTTCACACCCAGTTACTTCAGGCAATTTCTCTTCGTTCACCTCATCCCTCACCAGTCAGGCCTGTGCTCCCAGCTTACCACCTACCCTCCTTAAGAGCTCATCAAACACATACTTCCCCTCATCCAACAGAAGAAGCCCTCTTCACTTGACCCTTGACTTTGCAGCCAACAATTGTAATCTAAAGAACACATCCATTCTCTCACAAATATATACGACCTAGAAAGCTATTTATTCCATCCATCACGCCATCTGCAAATCATTACAGTACAAAATCCCACTAACAATCACCCTACCTACCCCAAACCTCCTACAAGCTACACTCACTAACCTCTCCATCTCCCTTCCCTACCACTACCTTCCACTGATGTCATTCGTCCCTATGTGAATGTTCATCCCCTTCCCTGCTGCATCCTCCTTCCTAACATGCTCTAGTACTTTCTTCATCCCGGCTACACCTATTCCAGGTAGAACTGATCCATCCCCCTGCCCCCCCCCCCCCCGTCTACACACCTACTCCTCGAACTGGTGAGCCTCCTGCAAAAACCACCCCTCTCAACCCCTCCTTACATACCATGACTTTCTCTGACCTGGGCCCTTCCCTAGCCTTAGTTCTTACCCCATCCATGATCCCATCACTGGGCCTCGGATCATTTACTCGTATGTCTTCCATTTCCTTCCTATCACTGACTCCATCCTTCTAACACTACGTGCCTTTATCACAGAAATCTCCCTGACAATAGGTCTTCATTTACCCATGAGATCGACACTGACTGTAGGCTTATTCCTCGCAATAGTGTCTTCTCCAACCACATCCCCTACCTTGACATCCCCTACCTTCCACCCCCTACCCCTCCCCAGCCACAGCCCTGACACCACTTCAAGCTACCTCTCCGCCTTTCAACTCTTTATCCTTACGCAGCTTCCCTATCCCACACCACTAGCACACGGGTAGTTCGAGCCTCTATCTCTCGTGTGTAACTTGTATCCACGAGAGATGGAGGTTCCGAGCGACCGTCCCCCCTATCCCACACCACTAGCGCACGGGTGGTTCGAGCCTTCATCTCTCGTGTGTAACTTGTATCCACGAGAGAAGGAGGTTCCGAGCGACCGTCCCCCCTATCCCACACCACTAGCACACGGGTAGTTCGAGCCTCTATCTCTCGTGTGTAACTTGTATCCACGAGAGATGGAGGCTCCGAGCGACCGTCCCCCCTATCCCACACCACTAGCGCGCGGGTAGTTCGAGCCTCCATCTCTCGTGTGTAACTTGTATCCACGAGAGATGGAGGTTCCGAGCGACCGTCCCCCCTATCCCACACCACTAGCACACGGGTGGTTCGAGCCTTCATCTCTCGTGTGTAACTTGTATCCACGAGAGATGGAGGTTCCGAGCGACCGTCCCCCCTATCCCACACCACTAGCACACGGGTGGTTCGAGCCTCCATCTGACGTGTGTAACTTGTATCCACGAGAGATGGAGGTTCCGAGCGACCGTCCCCCCTATCCCACACCACTAGCACACGGGTAGTTCGAGCCTCTATCTCTCGTGTGTAACTTGTATCCACGAGAGATGGAGGTTCCGAGCGACCGTCCCCCCTATCCCACACCACTAGCGCACGGGTGGTTCGAGCCTTCATCTCTGGTGTGTAACTTGTATCCACGAGAGATGGAGGTTCCGAGTGACCGTCCCTCTTATTCCACACCACTAGCGCACGGGTGGTTCAAGCCTTCATCTCTCGTGTGTAACTTGTATCCACGAGAGATGGAGGTTCCGAGCAACTGTCCCCCCTATCCCACACCACTAGCGCACGGGTGGTTCGATCCTCCATCTCTCGTGTGTAACTTGTATCCACGAGAGATGAAGGTTCCGAGCGACCGTCCCCCCTATCCCACACCACTAGCGCACGGGTGGTTCAAGCCTTCATCTCTCGTGTGTCACTTGTATCCTCGAGAGATGGAGGTTCCGAGCGACCGTCCCCCCTATCCCACACCACTAGCACACGGGTGGTTCGAGCCTTCATCTCTTGTGTGTAACTTGTATCCACGAGAGATGAAGGTTCCGAGCGACCGTCCCCCCTATCCTACACCACTAGCCCTCGGGTGGTTCAAGCCTTCATCTCTCTTGTGTAACTTGTATCCACGAGAGATGGAGGTTCCGAGCGACCGTCCCCCCTATCCCACACCACTAGCGCACGGGTGGTTCGAGCCTCCATCTCTCGTGTGTAACTTGTATCCACGAGAGATGGAGGTTCCGAGCAACCGTCCCCCCTATCCCACACCATCTAGCACACGGGTGGTTCGAGCCTTCATCTCTCGTGTGTAACTTTTATCCACGAGACATGAAGGTTCCGAGCGACCGTCCCCCCTATCCCACACCACTAGCGCACGGGTGGTTCAAGCCTCCATCTCTCGTGTGTAACTTGTATCCACGAGAGATGGAGGTTCCGAGCGACCGTCCCCCCTATCCTACACCACTAGCGCACGGGTGGTTCAAGCCTTCATCTCTCGTGTGTAACTTGTATCCACGAGAGATGGAGGCTCCGAGCGACCGTCCCACATATCCCACACCACTAGCACACGGGTGGTTCGAGCCTCCATCTCTCGTGTGTAACTTGTACCCAGGAGAGATGGAGGTTCCGAGCGACCGTCCCCCCTATCCCACACCACTAGCACACGGGTGGTTCGAGCCTTCATCTCTCGTGTGTACCTTGTACCCAGGAGAGATGGAGGTTCCGAGCGACCGTCCTCCTATCACACACCACAAGCGCGTGGGTGGTTCGAGCCAGCAGGTATGAGCACGATCGTTATCCCGTGTCGACGTGGGCCACGTGACCGGGTGACGTCACGCGTCACGTTGCGCGCCGCGTGCGGTAGGCAGCCCGCCGAGCAGCCCGCCGGGAGGGTCGTCAGTCCAGCTAGGAGTATCTTGTGAGCGGGCCGCACGGGACTCTAGACACATCGCTTCTCAACCGACACCAAAACGACTCTCCACAAGGCTTATACTTTCAGGTAGGCAAGCACCTATTGGGCACCTATCACATCCCCATGGACCACCTATTACACTCTCATTGAACACCTATTACACTGTCATCAAATATTTATTACTTTCCCATGGACAGTTTCCATTTTCCAACATGATCATTTATTAAATTTCCAATAAACACCTATGAAACTCTCATTGGACACCTATTAAATTTCCATTGAACACCTATTGAATTCTCATTGACAACCTATTACACTCTCATTGGAAACCTATTACATTTCCATGGAACACATATTACATTCTCATTGAACACCTATTACATTTCCATGGAATACCTATTGAACTCACATTGAACACCTATTACATTCCCATGGAAAACCTATTACATTCCCATGGAACACCTATAACATTCACATGGAGAACCTATTACATTCCCATGGAGCACCTATTACATTCCCATGGAACACCTATTACATTCCCATGGAACACCTATTACATTCCGATGGACCTATTACATTTCCATTAAACACCTATTAAATTCTCATTGAACACCTATTACATTCCCATGGATTAGCTATTGAACTCACATTGAACACCTATTACAATCCCATGGAACACCTATTACATTCCCATGGAACACCTATAACATTCTCATGGAACACCTATTACATTCCCATGGAACGCCTATTACATTCCCATTGAACACCTTCTACATTCCCATGAATTACACCCATTACATTTCCATCAAACACCTATCAAATTCTCATTGAACAGCTATTACATTTGCATTGAACACCTATTACATTCCCATTGAACACCCATTACATTCTCATTGAACACCTAGTACATTCCCATTGAACACCTATAACATTCCCATTGAACACCTATTACATTCCCATTGAACACCCATTACATTCCCATTGAACACCTATTACATTCCCATTGAACACCTATTACATTCCCATTGAACACCTATAACATTTCCATTGATCACCTATTACATTCCCATTGAACACCTATCACATTCCCATTGAAAACCTATCACATTCCCATTGAACACCTATAACATTCCCATTGAACACCTTTTACATTCCCATTAAACACCTATTACATTCTCATTGAACACCTATTCTAATCCCATGGAACACCTACTACATTTCAATTGAAAACCTATTACATTCCCATGGAACACCTAATACATTCCCATGGTAAACCTATTACATTCCTATCGAACTTCTATTACATTCCCATTGAACACCTATTACATTCCCTTTGAACACCTATTAAATTCCCATTGAACACCTATTACATTCCCATTGAACACCTAGTACATTCCCATTGAACACCTATCACATTCCCATTGAAAACCTATCACATTCCCAATGAACACCTATAACATTCCCATTGAACACCTATTACATTCTCATTGAACACCTAGTACATTCCCATTGAACACCTATTACATTCGCATTGAACACCTATTACATTCCCATTGAACACCCATTACATTCTCATTGAACACCTATTACAATCCCATTGAACACCTATTACATTCCCATTGAACACCTATTACATTCCCATTGAACACCCATTACATTCCCATTGAACACCTATTACATTCCCATTGAACACCTAGTACATTCCCATTGAACACCTATTACATTCCCATTGAACACCCATTACATTCCCATCTAACATCTATTACATTCCCATTGAACACCTATTGAATTTTCATGGAACACCTATAACATCTCCATTGAATACCCATTACATTTCCATTGAATACCCATTACATTCCCATGGAACACCTATTACATTTCTATTGTACACTCATTACATTCCCATTGAACACCTATAACATTCCCATTGAACACCTATTACATTCCCATTGAACACCTATTACATTCCCATTGAACACCTATTACATTCCCATTGAACACTCATTATATTCCCATTGAACATCTATTACATTCCCATTGAACACCTATAACATTCCCATTGAACACCTATTACATTCCCATTGAACACCTATTACATTCCCATTGAACACCTATTACATTCCCATTGAACACTCATTATATTCCCATTGAACATCTATTACATTCCCATTGAACACCTATTACATTCCCATTGAACACCTAGTACATTCCCATTGAACACCCATTACATTCCCATTGAACACCCATTACATTCCCATTGAACAACTATCACATTCCCATTGAACACCCATTATATTCCCATTGAACATCTATTACATTCCCATTGAACACCTATTACATTCCCATCTAACACCTATTACATTCCCATTGAACACCTATTGTATTTTCATGGAACACCCATTACATTTCCATTGAATACCTATTACATTCCCATGGAACACCTATTACATTTCTATTTTACACTCATTACATTTCGATTGAACACACATAACATTGAACACCTAACATTGGACATATAATATTGAACACCCATTACATTCCCATTGAACACCTATTACATTCCCGATGACCACCTATTACATTTCCATTGAACCCCTATTACATTTTCATTGAACACCTATTACATTCCCATTGAACCCCTATCACATTTTCATTGAACACCTATTAAATTCCCATTGAGCACCTATTACATTCCTGATGAACACCTATTACATTTCCATTGAACACCTATTACATTCTTATTGAACACCAATCAGATTCCCATTGATCACCTATCACATTCCCATTGATCACCTATTACATTTCCATTGTACACCCATCACATTCCTACGGAACACCTATTACATTCCTATTAAACACCTATTACATTCTCATTAATCACCCATTACGTTCCAATTGAACTCCTATTACATTCCCATTGAACATTCATTACATTCCCATTGAACACCCATTACATTCCCATTGAACACCCATTACATTCCCATTGAACACCCATTACATTCTCATTGATCACCCATCACATTCCTTTCAAACACCTATTACATTCCTTTCGAACACCCATTATACTCACTTGGAAAACCTATTACACTGTCATTGAACACAAATTACATTCCCATGGTACTCCTATTACACTCCCAATGAATACCCATTACACTTCCATTGAACACCTATTACATTCCCATGGAACACCTATTACACTCTCATTGAACACTTAGTAACATTCCCTTGAACACCCATTAAACTTCTGATGAACACTAATTGCACTCCTATTGAACACCCATTGAACATTCAGCTAACACCAATAAAAAATTCAGCCTACACCTATTGAACATTCAGCCGACACCTATCTCACATTCAGCCAGCACCTATTCACCCATCAACAGTGCAGCGTGATATCAGTCTCTTGAAGTTGTATTCAACGGAATGAGATATCAACATCTCGAAGCGTGAGAATCACACATGTTCCACGTGGCATGAGAAGAACCTCTGCGTGTCACGTCACATGGGTTGGCCTCCAGCTGATTAATACAAGTTCAGCGAGAGTCTCACTGACACCTGTGTAGTCTTACGGTTCTGTCC
>OZ023328.1:1287933-1340433 GCA_964007535.1 Brachyptera risi | reverse complement strand
CCGGGTCCGATATATCCCTTCACCTCCCGGATCACGAAGCAAGTGAGCTAACCACTCAGCTACTGTGCCGGTGAGAAAAAACCTTCTCCGCGCAATGAGATGAGTGAGTGACCTTTTCTTCATCGGCGAAACTAATAGAGGAAGTTGCTACCAAGACTCGTTCCGCTGAGATGTTAAACAGTCCTGTAGGAGTGGGCTTATTCCAGGGCGATCCAGAACAGTTCCGAGAGGCCGCGGGAGACGATTCAGAGAAATACCAGTTAGTTGGTGATAACTTTTGAACGGTATGATATATAAAAATGCTAATACGCGAGAAACACAGGTTATTATATTAGCTTTAAGATGATATAAGTTATAACCATTCATGTCATGTCGCATAACTGTCAACGCTCGACAGCTGTTATTCAACGTGACTTGAACAGTTATAACTTATATCATCTTAAAGCTAATATAATAACCTGTGTTTCTCGTGTATTAGAATTCTTATATCTCATACCGTTGAAAAGTTATCACCTTGAACCTGGTATTTCTCTGAATCGTCTCCCTTGGACTAACCAGACGCGTGAGCAGGGACTCTGTATTACCCCACAGCATGGTAGCCACCCTGAAGGCTCACCTGGCAGCCGATCAACGGTCATCGATTATAATCGAATGACAGAATATCGTTATTCATCCGGTTATTCATCGAGGTCTTATACTTCCACTTGCAAGTTGAGCGCCTGTCGTCATCTCAATACCAACCATGTGATCGTCCGGACAACGTATGCACACTGTGCAAAATACACGTCATTATACATTCTCCAAGGATTTCATGCGAGTTATTTCTTCGATTCGTTCGTTATTCGATTAATCATCAGTCTTGAATTAATCGATTATCGTTCGATCGACCATCACGAGATGGTCGATTATTTATAGAGAAATCTGATGCAACTTGTTGATATCAGACAGACACTACAAGCCATGCCATGGGGAACATCGGCCACCAGCATTCGCTGTGCTATGTATTCACAATGGCATTAAATGCAACAACAACAACAACAACAACAACAAAAACACAAAGTAAATTCCCAACCAGACGCCTCATGTAATTATTATCTGCTGGGCTAATCCCGGGCGGGCAGTGTTTACAGTAATGCGCTTGTAGCGAGTGTAATCAAACAGGACTGCGGCTTATCGGCGTAGTGCCATTAATTCCCACCGCGCGCGCGGCGCCCTGATGCCCGGATTACCACGCTCCGGCATGTGCCACAACGCGAGGCGCATGCGCGGGACACTGACGTCACCCGGCACGCTCATTGGTGCGCGAGAAATGTAATATTCCTTCTGTCGACCACTCGGAGTTCACCTGTTGGTTTTTACGATATTGTCACGGATGAATGTGTCCGATGACGGGGAAGCCTCGCCCTCGAGGACGGGGATCAGAATAGTGGGGTGGAGTCTTCGCTACGCTCATCTAATTATTCTATTTCCATCAGCTCGGGCTGACACCTGTCACGTGGGTCATCAGATCAACGGCGACTCATCACTTGTCATGCGATTCCATGCTAAACAGAGCCATGTATCTCCAATAATTGATTCGACAATTAAGTTTCATTGAGAATTATTCAAAAATGGAACCGAACGCTTTTAGTTGCTGGTTACTCTATAAATTTGAATAATATCTTTTAATTTCATAAACTAGACAAACGCGAAATATGCGTTGTAAGATGAGCGAGATATCTGAATGAGGTATAATAACAGTCCTACATTTGCTACTTTATCGACTCTGGTATTCTACACACTTTGTCCTTCATTTAATTGCTACTTTATCTTCTCTGGTATTCTACACACCTTGACGAATATGAAGAATATTTAATGCTTGGGCAAATATCGAATCTAGGAAGCATTGAATCTTGGCTCATTTCCATATATTTGATGTATAAAAACAGTTATTTGAATTTTTTTCTTCGAAACGGCTGGTTCTAATTGCTTACAAAATGATGGTTATGTGTATCATTTATCTTTGAACACTCGGAAAAAAAATTATATTTTTCGGAGAGGTTTCATTTTTTTCAAATTTTCTCACCCAGCCTAATCTTATGGGGTTTTTAAAAACTTTGACATTATATTTCTCAAAATCTAATCAACCGATTCATTCCAAAAACTATACAGTTCTAAGTTGTAAAAGTTGGCCCGTACAAAAAAAAATTCATGTTGATCAATCAAACCCTGCGACCTGTGCAGTGCCCACAAACAAACAAAAAAAAAAAAATTACAGACAAAGCCCTATAAGAGTGGGATGGAGACTTCGCTACGCTCATCTAATCATCAATAAGCTAACAAGTGAAGAGTGAAAACATCTCGTTTTGAACCCGCTTTCTTTAAAATGTCGAGGACTGGATATTGTATATGTAGCATCTTCAACACAGAGTGTGTTATCTATTACCAGGGAAATATTCCGCGCACAGTAATTAAATTCCGCGTCTAACTTCGCACTCGTCACGGCCTCTAGGCCTACAATAGGCCCGGCTTGACGCGAACAAAGAACACAATCTAACGGTTCTATCAACGAATAAGCCACGTCAGACACCGGCAATAAGTTCTCCTTATTCCCACATCCGCCTAGCTCCTACTTAACCCATTTGCTACCTTATGATTTATTTATGGCCCCGACGCATTTCTCTTCATTTTCTTCCGATACCATCGCAGCATTCTTTTAAACAGCTATAAATCTGTTCTCTATTTTCCTATGGCTTGGTTGGTGTTTTTCTCTCTGTGCATGTATATAAGTGGGTGGGTGTTTAGCGAGGCCGTTCTCTGCCGGAACTAGAATAGTGGGGAATCAAATCGCAGTCTCGTAAGAAACTCACTTGTTTAATTGATTGTTTTACCGTTTCCGGGTTAAGCTGGATTCACAATGCGAACTAATGATTAGTGATTAATGATTAACTAAAGTTGGCAGATACGGAATCAGTGTTGACGTTCACATTGTGTTTAATATTAGTGACTGACCTTGAAAGTTAACCAACTTTCAACTTTAGTATTAATCATTAGTTTCAATCATTAGTCCGACCAATCAGAAGTCGTGAATTCGAAATGTCAAGAAGTCAATGCAAAAGGAAGCTATCCCGCTCGATGAACCGCTCGTTTACAGCCTTCTAACATGTAGACTTCAATTTGAATCCGTCATCTTAAGACAGCTACGACCCATGGAAATGAATTCTTATGTCAAGCCTATGTGAATGCTCGGTTTCTTAATTTTAGTATTTAGTATTAGTCACTAATCATTAGTTCGCATTGTGAATCCAGCCTCATTTATCGGTGTTGCCGCCGGCTTACCGGGCAGTACCGGGCAGTACCGGGCAGTACCGGGCAGTACCGGTTACCGGTAGTGGCGGCAGCGCGCGCCAGATAGCGTGCCCTCCACACAGCACATGCATGCAGTTGTGCACCGCCGAGCCTAATTACCTAGCAACTCGTAATACCAAGCCTAGTCAATGTCGTGCAGGTTATTGAGCATTACTTGCATACAAATCTCTTCCACCTCTGATTATAAGATGAGCGTAAGCGTAGACTCCATCCCACTCTTATGGGGATTTGTCTGTGTTTTTGTTTTGTTGGTACTGCACAGGTCGCAGGGGTTGACTGATCGACATGAAACTTTTTTTCTACACATAAACTTATCCAACCTAGACTGTATAGTTTTGGGAATGAATCAGTCGAACCGATTTTGAGAAAAATCATCTCAAAGTTTCTAAAAACCCCATAAGATTTGGTTGAGCGTAAAATGTTGAAAAATAAAATCTCTCCAAACGGGATGAAATTTTCTCTGAATGTGTACACATAGATTCTACACACTAGGGAAACGCCATATATGCGTTGTTAGACGAGCTCCATCTCATGTTCATCTCATCTTATTCATCCCATTCATAATTTAGCGATAACTTTACCGACATTCATAAAAATATGAAATACAGTTCACACGTTTTGAAGGAAATCTTAAGAAAACGTTATTTTTGTTTTCCTAGCTTATATTTCGCTCCTTGCTCCTCTATAAACGAGGTCTATGTAATGAATATGCTTTTCCCATCAGTTCGTCATTGAAACATATTCGAGGAAATCCTCATGGTTGCCAAACTTTTGCCTACATTCGTCAATTGGGTGACATTCAAGTTATACGAGTAAAAACTGCTTCGAGTGGTACCAATTTAGCACATTTTACGTTTTTTCTTCGCAATGACTCACCCGATCAAGCTGAAAGTTCTCAGAAATGTGTATCAAAATGAAATTAAACTTCACACGAAATTTCATTTCTGGGGGGAAAATGAAAATTTTTTTTTTTTGCTGTGTTATTCTAATGGGTAATTTTGAGATTTCTAAAATTCATAAGAATAAAAGTTATCATACGATGATGCCACAAAACTATACAGATCTGAGTTAGATGAGGAACCATGATGTAAAAAAGTTTGAAGTTGATAGCTGTAGCCGTTTGACCTGTGCAGAACCGAAAAAAAAAATAGAAACCAACAAAAACAAACAAAAAAACATAAAAACGAATACCAATTTATTCCAGTATGTCAAATTGAATCCTCGCTAAGCCTTGTCTGATAAGATGATGAATTTATTACAAAGGTTGAATTAGAATAGCATTTTTTTAGTCGATGCATTCCCTATCCATGCATATCTTTTCAATTCCAAAGATTTGAATTGCAATAAGGTCAGATCTCACGAATTTAACATGGCCATCACATTCGACAATTTTTCAATAATTCGGTCCAAATTATTTCAATTTAATTACTAGGAAAACGCTATATACGCGTTGTTAGACGAGCGGATAGTAATAGTATGTCCACTTTTTTGCCAAACTCTTGCCTACATTCGCCAATTGGGTGACATTTAATTCAGAAATGGGTAAAAACTGCTTCGAGTGACACCGATTTAGCACATTTTATGTATTTTCTTCAAAATGACTCACCCGATCAAGTTGAGAATTTCCAGAAATGTGTAAAAAGATATAATTCGACTTCACACAAAATTTCATTTCTTTCGAGAATGAGAATATTTTTTATTTTTTTTCCGCCGTGTTATTCTAACGGGTATTTTCGAAATTTTGAAAATTCATAAAAAAAAAGTTACAACTTGATAATGCCACAAAACTATACATATCTACGTTGGATGGGGAAGCATGATGAAAAAAGTTTGAAGTTGATATCTGTAGCCGTTTGACCGGTGGAGAACCGACAAAAAAACATAAAAAAAAAAACATAAAAACGAACACCAATTTTTTTCAGTATGTCAAATTGAATCCTCGCTGAAGCTCGTCTAATTGAATGAGCGTGGCGAAGACTCAATTTCACTGTACTTGAAAAATCGAATGTGCTTTCTTTCTTTCTTTTTTTTTTTCTTTTTTTTTTTTTTTTTGTTCGCGCTCTACAGGTCAAACAAAAATTCAGATCTTGATGAAACTTGGCACACACATGAACCCCTATCTGACTTGATGCTGTATAGTTTTGAGGCGCGATCGGTTCAACAACTTCTGAGAAAACTCATTCCAAAGTTTTCAAAAATCTCATTAGAATAACCCAGAGGAAAACATTCGTGAAAAATATTTCATCTGAAAGAATTCAAATTCTCAGAGAATTTCAATCTAATAATGATACACATTATTCCGAACTTTCACTCAAATCGGATCAGCCGTTTTGATGTAAAAAAATATATAATGCTATTTGTGTCAATTATTCAAAGCTATTAAGATACCTATTAAATCAAAGCAACAAGTGTCACCACTTGATTGTAAACGATTAAAACAAAGCCTTCTTGATTATCATATAAATTATTAATGGAAAATAAGATGGCAGTGATGTAATGGTTTGGATCTCAAGGTGTATATATATATATAATAACCAATCCAAAGATAACTTGATATGTTCCAGCTCATCCATCAACGCGGAAACACATGACGCGTTCGCCTAGTAATTCAAATAGTCCAATTATTCTATTCCAATTATTTTAATTATTTTATTGGATGAGCGCAGCGAAGACTCAATTTCACTGTACTTGAAAAATCGAATGTGTTTATTTTTTATTTTTTTTGTTCGCGCTCTACAGGTCGAACAGAAATTCAGATCTTGATGAAACTTGGCACACACATGAACCTCTATCTGACTTGATGCTGTATAGTTTTGAGGCGCGATCGGTTCAACAACTTCTGAGAAAACTCATTCCAAAGTTTTCAAAAATCTCATTAGAATAACCCAGAGGAAAACATTCGTGAAAAATATTTCATCTGAGAGAATTCAAATTCTCAGAGAATTCCAATCTAATAATGATACACATTATTCCGAACTTTCACTCAAATCGGATCAGCCGTTTTGATGTAAAAAAATATATAATGCTATTTGTGTCAATTATTCAAAGCTATTAAGATACCTATTAAATCAAAGCAACAAGTGTCACCACTTGATTGTAAACGATTAAAACAAAGCCTTCTTGATTATCATATAAATTATTAATGGAAAATAAGATGGCAGTGATGTAATGGTTTGGATCTCAAGGTGTATATATATATATAATAACCAATCCAAAGATAACTTGATATGTTCCAGCTCATCCATCAACGCGGAAACACATGACGCGTTCGCCTAGTAATTCAAATAGTCCAATTATTCTATTCCAATTATTTTAATTATTTTATTGGATGAGCGCAGCGAAGACTCAATTTCACTGTACTTGAAAAATCGAATGTGTTTATTTTTTATTTTTTTTGTTCGCGCTCTACAGGTCGAACAGAAATTCAGATCTTGATGAAACTTGGCACACACATGAACCCCTATCTGACTTGATGCTGAATAGTTTTGAGGCGTGATCGGTTTAACAACTTCTGAGAAAACTCATTCCAAAGTTTTCAAAAATCTCATTAGAATATCCCAGAGGAAAACATTCGTGAAAAATATTTCATCTGAGAGGATTCAAATTCTTAGAGAATTTCAATCTGATAATGATACACATTATTCCGAACTTTCACTCAAATCGGATCAGCCGTTTCGATGTAAAAAAATACATAATGTTATTTGTGTTAATTATTCAAAGCTATTAAGATACCTACTAGGAAAACGCATTATGTGTTTCCGCGTTGATGGATGAGCGAATAAAAAAAAATGAAGTGATTAAATAAATAAAAATCGCATTTTTTAATTTTTTACTCCGAAACGTCACATCCGATCATTGTAAAAGTCCGTAATAATGTGTATTATCATGTTGTTCGAGTTCTGTGGAAACTTGAAAAATTTCGGAGAACATTCACTTTGTCATTTTTGCCACCTGGCTTATTCATATGGGTTTTTTGAAAACTTCAAAATGATTTATCTCAAGAATTGTTGAACCGATTTTGCCTCAAAACTATACAGCATCAAGTCAGATAGGGGTTCATGTGTGTGCCAAGTTTCATCATGATCTGAATTTCTGTTTGACCTGCAGAGCGCGAACAAAAAAAAAAAAAAACACTTTCGATTTTTCAAGTACAGTGAAATTGAGTCTTCGCTACGCTCATCCAATTAAATCAAAGCAACAAGTGTCACCACTTGATTGTAAACGATTAAAACAAAGCCTTCTTGATTATCATATAAATTATTAATGGAAAATAAGATGGCAGTGATGTAATGGTTTGGATCACAAGGTGTATATATATATATAAATAATAACCAATCCAAAGATAAGTTGAAATGTGCCAGCTCATCCATCAACGCGGAAACACAACGCGTTTGCCTGGTTTTAATTATTTTAAAGTAATTTTTTTGTATATTGCTCCGTGAAATAATTTGTTCAATTGATTTTTCATTCATGATTTGTAGGCCTATATGTTTTTACACAATAATTATGAATTACCTGGATTACACATTTTCTATTTATCTCAGTTTTCCTAGTTTCCTATCTCAGTTTTCCTAGTTCCCTATCTCAGTTTTCCTAGTTTCCTATCTCAGTTTTCCTAGTTCCCTATCTCAGTTTTCCTAGTTTCCTATCTCAGTTTTCCTAGTTTCCTATCTCAGTTTTCCTAGTTTCCTATCTCAGTTTTCCTAGTTCCCTATCTCAGTTTTCCTAGTTTCCTATCTCAGTTTTCCTAGTTTCCTATCTCAGTTTTCCTAGTTTCCTATCTCAGTTTTCCTAGTTTCCTATCTCAGTTTTCCTAGTTTCCTATCTCAGTTTTCCTAGTTTCCTATCTCAGTTTTCCTAGTTCCCTATCTCAGTTTTCCTAGTTTCCTATCTCAGTTTTCCTAGTTTCCTATCTCAGTTTTCCTAGTTTCCTATCTCAGTTTTCCTAGTTTCCTATCTCAGTTTTCCTAGTTTCCTATCTCAGTTTTCCTAGTTTACTATCTCAGTTTTCCTAGTTTTCTATCTCAGTTTTCCTAGTTTACTATCTCAGTTTTCCTAGTTTCCTATCTCAGTTTTCCTAGTTTCCTATCTCAGTTTTCCTAGTTTCCTATCTCAGTTTTCCTAGTTTCCTATCTCAGTTTTCCTAGTTTCCTATCTCAGTTTTCCTAGTTTCCTATCTCAGTTTTCCTAGTTTCCTATCTCAGTTTTCCTAGTTTCCTATCTCAGTTTTCCTAGTTTACTATCTCAGTTTTCCTAGTTTTCTATCTCAGTTTTCCTAGTTTACTATCTCAGTTTTCCTAGTTTCCTATCTCAGTTTTCCTAGTTTCCTATCTCAGTTTTCCTAGTTTCCTATCTCAGTTTTCCTAGTTTCCTATCTCAGTTTTCCTAGTTTCCTATCTCAGTTTTCCTAGTTTCCTATCTCAGTTTTCCTAGTTCCCTATCTCAGTTTTCCTAGTTTCCTATCTCAGTTTTCCTAGTTTCCTATCTCAGTTTTCCTAGTTTCCTATCTCAGTTTTCCTAGTTTCCTATCTCAGTTTTCCTAGTTTCCTATCTCAGTTTTCCTAGTTTACTATCTCAGTTTTCCTAGTTTTCTATCTCAGTTTTCCTAGTTTACTATCTCAGTTTTCCTAGTTTCCTATCTCAGTTTTCCTAGTTTCCTATCTCAGTTTTCCTAGTTTCCTATCTCAGTTTTCCTAGTTTCCTATCTCAGTTTTCCTAGTTTCCTATCTCAGTTTTCCTAGTTTCCTATCTCAGTTTTCCTAGTTTCCTATCTCAGTTTTCCTAGTTTCCTATCTCAGTTTTCCTAGTTTACTATCTCAGTTTTCCTAGTTTTCTATCTCAGTTTTCCTAGTTTACTATCTCAGTTTTCCTAGTTTCCTATCTCAGTTTTCCTAGTTTCCTATCTCAGTTTTCCTAGTTTCCTATCTCAGTTTTCCTAGTTTCCTATCTCAGTTTTCCTAGTTTCCTATCTCAGTTTTCCTAGTTTCCTATCTCAGTTTTCCTAGTTTCCTATCTCAGTTTTCCTAGTTTCCTATCTCAGTTTTCCTAGTTTACTATCTCAGTTTTCCTAGTTTTCTATCTCAGTTTTCCTAGTTTACTATCTCAGTTTTCCTAGTTCCCTATCTCAGTTTTCCTAGTTTCCTATCTCAGTTTTCCTAGTTTCCTATCTCAGTTTTCCTAGTTTCCTATCTCAGTTTTCCTAGTTTCCTATCTCAGTTTTCCTAGTTTCCTATCTCAGTTTTCCTAGTTTCCTATCTCAGTTTTCCTAGTTTCCTATCTCAGTTTTCCTAGTTTCCTATCTCAGTTTTCCTAGTTTCCTATCTCAGTTTTCCTAGTTTCCTATCTCAGTTTTCCTAGTTCCCTATCTCAGTTTTCCTAGTTTCCTATCTCAGTTTTCCTAGTTTCCTATCTCAGTTTTCCTAGTTTCCTATCTCAGTTTTCCTAGTTTCCTATCTCAGTTTTCCTAGTTTCCTATCTCAGTTTTCCTAGTTTCCTATCTCAGTTTTCCTAGTTCCCTATCTCAGTTTTCCTAGTTTCCTATCTCAGTTTTCCTAGTTTCCTATCTCAGTTTTCCTAGTTCCCTATCTCAGTTTTCCTAGTTTCCTATCTCAGTTTTCCTAGTTTCCTATCTCAGTTTTCCTAGTTTCCTATCTCAGTTTTCCTAATGGCTGGAGAGGATCTCATCACAAATAATACAAACCTCCATAAAATGCAATAGTAGTCTAGTCGTGTAGAGAGATATCTCTGAAACGTTCGAAGGAAAATGTGGACACAACCTCTGTTATGGCCACGGATTCAAATGGAAAGCCCCTCAATTGACAATAAACTAGGCAAACGCGTTATGTGTTGCCGCGTTGATGGATGAGCTGGAACATATCACCTTATCTTTGGATTGGTTATTATATATATATATACACCTTGAGATCCAAACCATTACATCACAGCCATCTTATTTTCCATTATTAATTCATATGAAAATAAAGAAGGCTTTGTTTTAATCGTTTACAATCAAGTGGTGACACTTGTTGCTTTGATTTAATAGGTATCTTAATAGCTTCGAATAATTAACACAAATTACCTTATATATTTGTTTACATCGAAACGGCTGATCCGATTTGAGTGAAAGTTCGGAATAATGTGCATCATTATCAGATTGAAATTCTCTGAGAATTTGAATCCTCTCAGATGAAATATTTTTCACGAATTTTTTCCTCCGGGTTATTCTAATGAGATTTTTGAAAACTTTGGAATGAGTTTTCTCAGAAGTGGTCCAACCGATCGCGCCTCAAAACTATACAGTATCGAATTGGATGAGGATACTTGTGTGTGCCAAGTTTCAACTAATTTTGAATTTTCTTCTGACCTGTTGAGCGCGAACAGAAAAAAAAACATGCACTTTTTTCCGGGTATGGTGAAATTGAGTCTTCGCTTCGCTCATCCAATAATATTAATTGAACAATGTTGAATCCCATCATTGAAGACTTGGACCAGGTTTTTGAGATAAGTGGAGAATGTGTAATCCAGCTAATTTATAATTATTGTGTAAAAACATATAGGCCTACAAAACATGAATGAAAAATTAATTTAACAAATTATTTCACGAATCAATATACAAAAAAATTAGTTTAAAATAATTAAAATAATTGGAATGGAATAATTGGACTATTTGAATTTTAATTAAATTGAAATAATTCGAATCGAAATATTGAAAAATTATCGAATGTGCTAGCCAGTTAAATTCGTGAGATCTGACCTTGTTGCAATCAAGCGAGAAATAAAAGTGTAGTTATTAGAAAATAAAAGTAGGCATGATAACTGAGCTGTGATTGGTTAATATTTTAATGGGTCTACCAAATTTACTAATTTATTAATATTCCATTATTTCAATGGGATTTAGGAAATTTACATCCGGAAAATTACTCTCGGTGTCTAGACTAAGAAAACGCTATATACGCGTTGTTGGACGAGCGGATAGTAATAGTATGTCGACTTCTTTCCCAAACTTTTGCCTAAATTCGCCAATTGGGTGACATTTAAGTTATAAATGGGTAAAAACTGCTTCGGGTGGTACAAATTTAGCACATTTCATGTTTTTTCTTTAAAATGGCTCACTCGATCAAGTTGAGAATTTCCAGAAATGTGTATAAAGATGTTATTCAACTTCACACAAAATTTCAATGTTTTTGAAAATAAAGTTTTTCAAGTTTTTTCCGCCGTGTTATTCTAACGGGTATTTTTGAAATTTCTAAAATTCATAAAAATAAAAGTTACAACCCGATAATGCCACAAAACTATACAGATCTAAGTTAGATGAGGAACCATGATGAAAAAAGTTTGGAGTTGATAGCTGTAGCCGTTTGACCTGTAGAGAACCGACAAAAAAACATAAAAAGAAAAACATAAAAACGAACACCAATTTTTTTCACTATGTCAAATTGAATCCTCGCTAAAGCTCGTCTAATCATTTTTATTTCAAACTAGGAAAACGCCACATATGCGTTGTTAGACGAGCAGACAGTAATAGTATGTCGATTTTTCTGCCAAACTTTTGACTACATTCGCCAATTGGGTGACATTTAAGTTATAAATGGGTAAAAACTGCTTCGAGTGGTACCAATTTAGCACATTTTATGTTTTTTCTTCAAAATGGCTGACCCGATCAAGCTGAGAATTTTCAGAAATGTGTATCAGAATGTAATTCAACTTCACACAGAATTTTATTTTTTTGGAAAATAATTTTTTTTTCGTCTTGTTAGACGAGCTTTAGCGAGGATTCAATTTGACATACTGAAAAAAATTAGTGTTCGTTTTTATGTTTTTTTTTTTTTTTTTTTTTTTTTTTGTTTTTATGTTTTTTTGTCGGTTCTCCACAGGTCAAACGGCTACAGCTATCAACTTCAAACTTTTTTTCGTCATGGTTCCTCATCTAACTTAGATCTGTATAGTTTTGTGGCATTATCGGGTGGTAACTTTTTTTTTTATGAATTTTAGTTATTTCAAAAATCCCCATTAGAATAACCCGGAGGAAAATACTTGAAAAATCAAAATTTTTCAAGACCTCTCAAATTTTCGCCGAATATAAAGGAAACTATTAAGCACATTTTGAGAGATTTTTCGCATCAATCGGATGAGAAATAACGAAGAAAACGCATTTATAAAGCATTTTCCTATCAATTTAGGCTATTACGGGAACCAATTAAATCTATAGCAACAAGTGTCACCAATTAATTCAAAACAATTGAAATGAATGAAGAGGAAGGCCGTGACATAACTGATTCTCCTAAGGGTTTTGAACGTTTGGAGTGATCCAAGGTCTGTAGATGTAGATTGGGTTGACAAATTATTTTTCATTCTAGATTTCTATACCCCTAAGCTCGTCTAACAACGCGCATTCCGCGTTTTCCTAGTTATTCTAATGGGTATTTTTGAAATTTCTAAAATTCATAAAAATGAAAGTTACCACCCGATAATGCCACAAAACTATACAGATCTAATTTACATAAGGAACCATGATGAAAAAAAGTTTGAAGTTGATAGCTGTAGCCGTTTGACCTGTGGAGAACCGACAAAAAAACATTTAAAAAAAAACATCAAAACGAACACCAATTTTTTTCAGTATATCAAATTGAATCCTCGCTAAAGCTCGTCTAATAAAGCACTATCCCTGGAAGCGCGACTTTACTTTTAGTTAAACTAGGAAAACGCTATATACGCGTTGTTGGACGAGCGGATAGTAATAGTATGTCGACTTCTTTTCCAAACTTCTGCCTAAATTCGCCAATTGGGTGGCATTTAAGTTACTAGGAAAACGCGGGATGCGCGTTGTTAGACGAGCTTAGGGGTATAGAAATCTAGAATGAAAAATAATTTGTCAACCCAATCTACATCTACAGACCTTGGATCACTCCAAACGTTCAAAAACCTTACGAGAATCAGTTATGTCACGGCCTTCCTCTTCATTCATTTCAATCGTTTTGAATTAATTGGTGACACTTGTTGCTATAGATTTAATTGGTTCCCGTAATAGCCTAAATTGATGGGAAAATGCTTTATAAATGCGTTTTCTTCGTTATTTCTCATACGATTGATGCGAAAAATCTCTCAAAATGTGCTTGATAGTTTCCTTTATATTCGGCGAAAATTTGAGAGGTCTTGAAAAATTTTGATTATTCAAGTATTTTCCTCCGGGTTATTCTAATGGGGATTTTTGAAATTTCTAAAATTCATAAAAAAAAAAGTTACCACCCGATAATGCCACAAAACTATACAGATCTAAGTAAGATGAGGAACCATGACGGAAAAAAGTTTGAAGTTGATAGCCGTTGCCGTTTGACCTGTGGAGAACCGACAAAAAAACATAAAAACAAAAAAAAAAAAAAAAAAAAAAACATAAAAACGAACACCAATTTTTTTCAGTATGTCAAATTGAATCCTCGCTAAAGCTCGTCTAATAAATGGGTAAAAACTGCTTCGAGTGGTACAAATTTAGCACATTTCATGTTTTTTCTTTAAAATGGCTCACTCGATCAATTTGAGAATTTCCAGAAATGTGTATAAAGATGTTATTCAACTTTACACAAAATTTCAATTTTTTTGAAAATAAAAATTTTTTAATTTTTTTTCCGCCGTGTTATTCTGATGAGTATTTTTGAAATTTCTAAAATTCATAAAAATAAAAGTTACCACCCGATAATGCCACAAAACTTTACAGATCTAAGCTAGATGAGGAACCATAATGAAAAAAAGTTTGGAGTTGATAGCTGTAGCCGTTTGTCCTGTGGAGAACCGACAAAAAAACATAAAAAAAAAACATAAAAACGAACACCAATTTTTTTCAGTATGTCAAATTGAATCCTCGCTAAAGCTCGTCTAAAAATTATTGTCTTATATTGCTTTTTTTTCATTATCATAAATGTTTTTGTGCCTCGCAGTTCAAATTGTTTAAACTAGGAAAACGCGGGATGCGCGTTGTTAGACGAGCTTAGGGGTATAGAAATCTAGAATGAAAAATAATTTGTCAACCCAATCTACATCTACAGACCTTGGATCACTCCAAACGTTCAAAAACCTTACGAGAATCAGTTATGTCACGGCCTTCCTCTTCATTCATTTCAATCGTTTTGAATTAATTGGTGACACTTGTTGCTATAGATTTAATTGGTTCCCGTAATAGCCTAAATTGATGGGAAAATGCTTTATAAATGCGTTTTCTTCGTTATTTCTCATCCGATTGATGCGAAAAATCTCTCAAAATGTGCTTGATAGTTTCCTTTATATTCGGCGAAAATTTGAGAGGTCTTGAAAAATTTTGATTATTCAAGTATTTTCCTCCGGGTTATTCTAATGGGGATTTTTGAAATTTCTAAAATTCATAAAAAAAAAAGTTACCACCCGATAATGCCACAAAACTATACAGATCTAAGTTAGATGAGGAACCATGACGGAAAAAAGTTTGAAGTTGATAGCCGTTGCCGTTTGACCTGTGGAGAACCGACAAAAAAACATAAAAACAAAAAAAAAAAAAAAAAAAAAAACATAAAAACGAACACCAATTTTTTTCAGTATGTCAAATTGAATCCTCGCTAAAGCTCGTCTAATAAATGGGTAAAAACTGCTTCGAGTGGTACAAATTTAGCACATTTCATGTTTTTTCTTTAAAATGGCTCACTCGATCAATTTGAGAATTTCCAGAAATGTGTATAAAGATGTTATTCAACTTTACACAAAATTTCAATTTTTTTGAAAATAGAAATTTTTTAATTTTTTTTCCGCCGTGTTATTCTGATGAGTATTTTTGAAATTTCTAAAATTCATAAAAATAAAAGTTACCACCCGATAATGCCACAAAACTTTACAGATCTAAGCTAGATGAGGAACCATAATGAGAAAAAGTTTGAAGTTGATAGCTGTAGCCGTTTGTCCTGTGGAGAACCGACAAAAAAACATAAAAAAAAAACATAAAAACGAACACCAATTTTTTTCAGTATGTCAAATTGAATCCTCGCTAAAGCTCGTCTAAAAATTATTGTCTTATATTGCTTTTTTTTCATTATCATAAATGTTTTTGTGCCTCGCAGTTCAAATTGTTTAAACTAGGAAAACGCGGGATGCGCGTTGTTAGACGAGCTTAGGGGTATAGAAATCTAGAATGAAAAATAATTTGTCAACCCAATCTACATCTACAGACCTTGGATCACTCCAAACGTTCAAAAATCTTACGAGAATCAGTTATGTCACGGCCTTCTTCTTCATTCATTTCAATCGTTTTGAATTAATTAGTGACACTTGTTGCTATAGATTTAATTGGTTCCCGTAATAGCCTAAATTGATGGGAAAATGCTTTATAAATGCGTTTTCTTCGTTATTTCTCATCCGATTGATGCGAAAAATCTCTCAAAATGTGCTTAATAGTTTCCTTTATATTCGGCGAAAATTTGAGAGGTCTTGAAAAATTTTGATTTTTCAAGTATTTTCCTCCGGGTTATTCTAATGGGGATTTTTGAAATTTCTAAAATTCATAAAAAAAAAGTTATCACCCGATAATGCCACAAAACTATACAGATCTAAGTTAGATGAGGAACCATGACGAAAAAAAGTTTGAAGTTGATAGCTTTAGCCGTTTGACCTGTGGAGAACCGACAAAAAAACATAAAAAAAAACATAAAAACGAACACTAATTTTTTTCAGTATGTCAAATTGAATCCTCGCTAAAGCTCGTCTAAAAATTATTGTCTTATATTGCTTTTTTTTCATTATCATAAATGTTTTTGTGCCTCGCAGTTCAAATTGTTTAAACTAGGAAAACGCGGGATGCGCGTTGTTAGACGAGCTTAGGGGTATAGAAATCTAGAATGAAAAATAATTTGTCAACCCAATCTACATCTACAGACCTTGGATCACTCCAAACGTTCAAAAATCTTACGAGAATCAGTTATGTCACGGCCTTCTTCTTCATTCATTTCAATCGTTTTGAATTAATTAGTGACACTTGTTGCTATAGATTTAATTGGTTCCCGTAATAGCCTAAATTGATGGGAAAATGCTTTATAAATGCGTTTTCTTCGTTATTTCTCATCCGATTGATGCGAAAAATCTCTCAAAATGTGCTTAATAGTTTCCTTTATATTCGGCGAAAATTTGAGAGGTCTTGAAAAATTTTGATTTTTCAAGTATTTTCCTCCGGGTTATTCTAATGGGGATTTTTGAAATTTCTGAAATTCATAAAAAAAAAGTTATCACCCGATAATGCCACAAAACTATACAGATCTAAGTTAGATGAGGAACCATTACGAAAAAAAGTTTGAAGTTGATAGCTGTAGCCGTTTGACCTGTGGAGAACCGACAAAAAAACATAAAAAAAAAAACATAAAAACGAACACCAATTTTTTTCAGTATGTCAAATTGAATCCTCGCTAAAGCTCGTCTAATTAGAAGGGTTGTCAACACCCAATTTAACAATTTTTCATTGATCATCATGTAATATTTATACTATCAATATTATCATGACTTATCAATTTGAAAAATATACTATACTAGGAAAACGCGGGATGCGCGTTGTTAGACGAGCTTAGGGGTATAGAAATCTAGAATGAAAAATAATTTGTCAACCCAATCTACATCTACAGACCTTGGATCACTCCAAACGTTCAAAAACCTTACGAGAATCAGTTATGTCACGGCCTTCCTCTTCATTCATTTCAATCGTTTTGAATTAATTGGTGACACTTGTTGCTATAGATTTAATTGGTTCACGTAATAGCCTAAATTGATGGGAAAATGCTTTATAAATGCGTTTTCTTCGTTATTTCTCATCCGATTGATGCAAAAAATCTCTCAAAATGTGCTTAATTAGACGAGCTTTAGCGAGAATTCAATTTGACATACTGAAAAAAATTGGTGTTCGTTTTTATGTTTTTTTTTTTTTTTTTTTTTTTTTTATGTTTTTTTGTCGGTTCTCCACAGGTCAAACGGCTACAGCTATCAACTTCAAACTTCTTTTCGTCATGGTTCCTCATCTAACTTAGATCTGTATAGTTTTGTGGCATTATCGGGTGATAACTTTTTTTTTTATGAATTTTAGAAATTTCAAAAATCCCCATTAGAATAACCCGGAAGAAAATACTTGAAAAATCAAAATTTTTCAAGACCTCTCAAATTTTTGCCGAATATAAAGGAAACTATTAAGCACATTTTGAGAGATTTTTCGCATCAATCGGATGAGAAATAACGAAGAAAACGCATTTATAAAGCATTTTCCCATCAATTTAGGCTATTACGGGAACCAATTAAATCTATAGCAACAAGTGTCACCAATTAATTCAAAACGATTGAAATGCATGAAGAGGAAGGCCGTGACATAACTGATTCTCGTGAGGTTTTTGAACGTTTGGAGTGATCCAAGGTCTGTAGATGTAGATTGGGTTGACAAATTATTTTTCATTCTAGATTTCTATACCCCTAAGCTCGTCTAACAACGCGCATCCCGCGTTTTCCTAGTAGTTTCCTTTATATTCGGCGAAAATTTGAGAGGTCTTGAAAAATTTTGATTTTTCAAGTATTTTCCTCCGGGTTATTCTAATGAGGATTTTTAAAATTTCTAAAATTCATAAAAAAAAAAGTTACCACCCGATAATGCCACAAAACTATACAGATCTAAGTTAGATGAGGAACCATGACGAAAAAAAGTTTGAAGTTGATAGCTGTAGCCGTTTGACCTGTGGAGAACCGACAAAAAAACATAAAAACAAAAAAAAAAAAAAAAAAAAAAAAAACATAAAAACGAACACCAATTTTTTTCAGTATGTCAAATTGAATCCTCGCTAAAGCTCGTCTAATCATGTGTCTTTCAGCCGAAATACTTATCTAATCAAAGTGTCTTAATACTTGTTTCATGTAATTATTTTTTTTTTCCAACAATCTTGTACAACTGTCTACTTTTTTCGCCTCTTGATGTAACTTGATTGCTTAAAATCAATAGTAATCAAAGAAACCTTACACTTTGTAATTACAATGTAACAAATCACTCAATGTTTTTCTATTTTTTTTTTTACTTCAACTACTTTATTACTTTTAATGTTTGAGAAATACGTCCGAATTTGCATTGTACTTATAATTCACTATTTTGACCCGCAGTTGAGCCTTTTTTTGAAGGGCTTTGTGGATGTTCTTTTGTTGTAATTGTGTTTTTCTTTCTGTATCAGTGTATGTGACCAACAAAAAAAAAATGTAAATTAATCAAACTTTGGAATAGGGCGCATTGATACCATTGCTGCCATCTTTGAGCGCTTTAACTAAACATCTGTAATGTGCACTGTGGCTCGGTCGAGAATGGGTGGTCGTTGGTGCATTGCAGGTGGATCTGACGTTTACACCTGGCTGCCGGCAGTCGGCACTTGAACGTCAACATTTTCCAGCTTGAGGTGTCAATTATGATTACATAGGTTTAACGTCACTAGGTCTAGTACCTTTTCATCATCATTACATCATATTTCACGTGAGTTACTGGATTATTTTTAAAAGCAAGAGCTAGCCCTGCTGTGAACACTTGCTTATGAATATTTCATACAAAATACTAACCTACCGGTAGGCCTGGGCCTAGTTGAACATGTTAATCAATTATCAATGACTTGACAGAAAGGTAGGCCTGGGAATAGTGGTGTTAATGTATTGTCAGTTAATACTCTCATTGCCTAGGGACTATGATATGTGCAAACTATTTTGTTCACTACATACCTAGTCGCCTAGGCCCACCTTGGGCTAGTACGCTAGGCCTACTAGTAGCATTGCGTTTGTAACTCAATTGATTCTACAACCCTACTACCTCAATGCTAGTAGCCCTAGCCTCTAAAAACAAATTGTTGTGGATGCAACAGCGATAAGTTCTAGAGATACGAATCACGATGTAGTGATATCAACCTATTGTGTCATAATATAAAGAAAGTGCTCCAACTCACGTCTTGAAAGTGAAATATTTCTGGGGTCAGTTCCCGAGTCCAGGGTCCCGATTGCATGTAGCACAACTATCGCTTTTCTATCAAACTATATAAAACAACAATTGCCATACACAGCTCAGTAGATTTATTATGTTAGCAGTTGCATTTATTTTTTACGAAAATTATAGATTTTGTAAGCTCAACAATTCCACCGGTAGGCCTAGGCCTACCTTAGCCACTCGTATCTACATTGAGTCCACAAGGGAATCCGCTAAATCATGACAGGCAATCGGGACTTCTGGCTCTGAACTGACCGCAAGAAACCACAAATTCCTTCCATATTATCAGTATGGTACCGGTAGTCGAAACACCTATTTTTTATTATGATAACATAGGTTGGTATCACTACATCGGGCACGAATAATCGTGATCCCTAGGTAGGCTAAGGCCCTAAAGAAAAACCATGGACACGACAATTTTGTGGGTTGTGACTGCAGAGGTTCAAAAAACTATTGACACAATCAACACGAGCTTTACTTGCTAGCCGGCAATGTTGCAATAAACACGACTGTCAGATGACAAGATTGTTGTAGTTGTCATACCTAACCTAACAAATGAATGAATGTCGGGACCACGGTGTATAATAGTATAGGTGATGTATCGGGCCATCTCGGCTGGTACCAACAGTGCTTGCAGTTCCACCAAAATCCGAGCGGAACGCCACGATGATACGAAGCCAGTGAGCCACGCTCTACGCATGCGCGAATCAAATGTATGCCATCGCTGGCGGCAAGACATCAGCTGTCAACGTCACCTGGACCACGTGACTAGTCTCGTTTCTTGGTGGCGTTCCAACGGATTCTGAGGGAACTAGCAGCACTGTTGGTACCAGCCTTCCAACGCACGGAGATAGCCCGATACATCACCTAAACTATTCTACACTGTGGTCGGAACCAAGAGGCGCTTCCTACGGTGAGTGGGTCTAAGATTATCGCTTCTTGGAGGCAATGTTGCAAGACCAACAATTCATGGCCAGGCTTTGGGATCTATAGTTTTTCACTTGGTTGCAGTTAAGATCAAAACAATCATGACCATAGTATTTTTTGTTGTCTTTGGGGATACTCGTTGTTCTTGTCACAATAATTGTGTCTGTAGCTACCTCAGGGGCATTTATTCCATGGCTTCCCTTGCATTGTTGCTTGCTGTAAATCAATGTTTTGAATACCCACCTTGAGTTTCTATCAAAAGAAAATGAGAAATCAATGAAGTGTTAACTTACATCATATTCAATTTTTCCCAATAAGTAAGTTAATTATGTCCTCTCTATAGCTACGGACGTGGTGAATAGGTTATTTATTATTATTATTTATTATTATTTAACTCTTGCAAATGCACATAAATGCGCGGTGGCAAGTTCCCTAAGTACCCCTATCCCACCATCTCCTTAACCCTCTGACGGAATAACTTTAACCTGATGTCATCCCCTTCAAAAACATTTCTACTAAGCCCATTCCAGTCCCTACCTGTCCTATTTAAGAAAGAGAATTTACCGACATCTAATGTAGCCCCCTTTATGACTACCGCTCTATCATGACCCCGCCTACCTCCATACCCTGACTTATTTCTTTTTATCAACTCATGCAGCTCCCCCCACCCCCCCTCTCCCTCCATTACCCTGAAGAAATTACATAAACGATCCTCCTTCCTCCGTATTTCCAATTTCTGCCACCCCAGGTCTCTCATCATCTCAGTTGGACTCTCCAACATTCTTACCCTCTCCCCCCTTTCATTCTCATCCCATTTCCACCTCCTAACCCTACCTGTAACCCTTCTCACAGCAATCCTTTGAACCTTGAATCCTATGCGTGCACGCACAGGATGCCAGTTCCGTGTCATTGCAGTGGTGACGAGAGAGAGAGAGAGAGAGAGAGAGAGAGAGAGAGAGAGAGAGAGAGAGAGAGAGAGATAGAGATGCAATGCCTCGGCTTGGTCTGCGCGGGAGACGTAGAGCTCTCTCTCTCTCTCTCTCTCTCTCTCTCTCTCTCTCTCTCTGATCTGGAACATATCATTCGTCAAGTAAAGCACATGCGGTCGTGCCAGTATTCTTAATCACAAATACCTTTTATTCTGTTTGCAAAATGATTTATTTCAAAGGTAAAAACCTGGAAATAACCGTAGTTACTGCTATCTTATGCTTGTTTGTTGATCCACTTTTATATCTTCCACATGAAAGATGTGAGGTTGAAGCCCAGAGGCAGATCCAGGTCATATTAATGGGGGGGGGGGGGGAATGCTATGAGACAGTTGTGCAACGGTCTATTATCGCGAAGTCGGCGACCCGCGGAAGGCAAGGGGCAGTTTGGGGAAAATCACTTATAAAAATAAACTTTCAAAAAGTTCATTTTCGTGGTTTGCTGTAAAAGTTCAAATTCAAGAAAAC
The DNA here is from genome assembly GCA_964007535.1 of Brachyptera risi. NCBI lineage: Eukaryota > Metazoa > Arthropoda > Insecta > Plecoptera > Taeniopterygidae > Brachyptera > Brachyptera risi. The sequence goes on along the minus strand of OZ023328.1, from coordinate 1,318,713 downwards.
ACAAGTTCGTTCAAAAATTCACCTTGAAAATTATATGGAAAAGCAGGTTCAAAAATAAGATAATCCACATTGTTTTGTGCATCATCTTCCGCGGTGGCTAGACAACTACCAACAGCGTCATCCACTTATACTACAATTAATTAAAAACTATCAAATTAACCATTACACAGTTCACTATTTTGATTCATGATCACTTCAAATGTGCGTTGCTTCCAGACGCTAGAACAATACAATCAGTGTGCACAGCCTACCTACAACTACAAGTCACAACGCGTCAACCTTGACCTCACGAGGCTGCCGGCTTGCCTGGTGACGGGTGATCACATGATGAAATACGGAACAGGGAATATTATGCATTCAGGATAGACCATAAAATAGTCAATCTCATTCGGAATACGCCGGGGAAGAACATATAGTGCGATCGTGTTGAATAGGATTATGAGTGATAAAAAATTACGAACTTTGAAATGAACGTTTTATTCCGTTGAAGATCACTGAAAAATCAAACGTGGAGAAAGTTCAAGGTCGTCGACTGTAGATATAACGCGTTCAGAATATGAACGTGTTCATTTTAAAAGTTCATTACCCAACACTGGCAAGGGGGGAAGGTACCCTTCTGGCCCCGCAGAGAAATTTTCGCAATCACACCTATTTTTAATACGGTTCAGTGTGTTTCAGATAAGGTATTCCACTTGTAAAATTAAAAATGGTGTCAAAACCAATATTTGTAGCTGCAGGGTCTTTTCGTGTCATTTTAGCGCCCCGGGAAAGTCCTCAATTGTGCGCCCCAAAAACTGAGTGTGCATGTTGAAGGTGAATGCAAGGAGGGGAGAGCCACGCCCCGCAGGGACATTCTTCAAATTCCCTTCTTTCAATATGATTCTACGGGTTCCGGGAACCACACTAAATTTCTGGAATACATTTGGATTCAATTTATTCATTTCATTTATTTATTATTGTATTTATACAGCGTGATATACTGTATACAGGTGGTAAGAATAGATCAGGAGCCCCGTAACAACATGTGCCTCACTACCTGCATGATAATATAAATTATAAATCATAAATTAGATCATTAAAGTAGATTAATAATAGCAAACGAATTGAATATTAAGATAATGTAACTAAATATGAAATACAAATGCCTAACATACGGTAACGCCTAATCTAACATATGTTAAGTTTCTAATTGAGTAGAAATGTTCCAAGTTGTCTACAAAATGTACCAAACAATGCTTCTGTTCTCAAAGTGACAGGTAAAGAGTTATAAAAAGCAACAAACCGAAAATAGAATCCTCTTTGATATTGTGTGGTCCTGAGCTCCTGGCGAATGGAGGTTTTTATGTGTCCAGTTGGTTTAACCGAGGCCTTGAAAACCACTCTCTCGGAAATATCCATGTCTGAAATCTTCAGAAGTTATCGGACTTTTTGTGGGAGCCAGGGGAACGATTTGTAATTTTTTAAAATATCAAATCGGAATGTCAGCACTTGAAGACTCCGTAAGAATTTTAAGAAATCATTTGTATAATTAACGTTTCACTATATCACTTCTTAATTTTGTAATCACTGAATCTCCTTATTATTTTATTCAATCCTATTTTGTTGTACATTTTTTCTATTCGATCAGTTCCCTTTTCGTGTAGGCCTACCAATATGTCATATTTTCAATCTATTTCTCTATATTATTCTATGTATTTTTTATACTGATTGCTATCCTGTTTTATAATATAGTCAGGGACCAATAAAGTTTATTTCTTCTTTCTTAAGAAATAGTACCGTATACATGTCTATTTCCTTGAGATGATTTTCAATGGCCTATGTGATGCTCATCTTTCTTTCCTGCGATAAACTTTAATGCTCGACTTTGATTTTGTTCTTATTTTGAAATATTGGCTAGACTTGTTGGATGCCAAGTCGGACAACCATACGACTTGTCATTTGGTGCATTTATCTCCGTACGGTAACTGTAGCGTAGCCATAATTGTAGGCGTAACTAGTTTACCAATATGAAACATGCATTCTATGTTCATACTCAAATTACAGTACGGTACATACTGTTAATTCTGTTTAATTTTGAACATGTATGAAACGTATTGCTAATGTAATGTAATGTCCTTCATCATCTATCACCCCTCATTCATTTTTATCATTTTATAATTATCTGATATTTTTATATGCGACACATTCTATACAGTGTATATTGTTCCCTGCATGAAGATTATTATTATTATTATTATACGGGTGCGTGGCGAGATTCACTGGCCCTACGTGTGGTCAAGTACTCTCCAGTAGAGTTATCTGTAGCCAGTGAGCCTCAGTAACAGAACGCACCCAGTGCAATTCAAAAGTAGTTCCAAGAAGAACGACATTATTGTGTTTCAATAAAAAGTTGGGTTATGAAACATCTTGTAGGCCTACAAAAATGTGTACGCAAATCAACCTCGAATACATTTTAACTCGACTAACATTTCTCCAGATGCGATTTATCGGCCTTATTCACATCAATAAATTCACACTCAGACTGTCTGTGAATAAACTAATGCAATCCCACATCATTACTCATTACTTGTACTGGGTTTACTGGGACAAATAGATCCAGTGTTTCCAGTATGCAGAGTTTACTAGCACGCTGGGTTTCAGAATGTTCAGTAAATTACTCGATGTAGGTCTAGGTCTCGGAATGTATCCAATGCGCTTGCAGTACATTCTGGACCCCTATTCCTGAGATAAATGAGATGTGAGAAAAATAAAAATGAGTGAGAAAACGATTCTCTCAATCAAAATGGCCGATTAGTAATGGGTAATCGGCCATTTTAAGTGAGATAATCGTTTTCTCACTCATTTTTATTTTTCTCACATCTCATTTATCTCAGGAATAGGGGTCCTGAAGGTTTCGGAACGCAACCTTCATAGCATTCGACTATCAACTTATTGCACATAGTTTTCTCACAAGTACGGCGTGAAGCATGAGTAAAAGTCTGATACAGGGTACCTGTTGAATCCTATGCAATAGATAACATGGTCAACTGGTTTGACCAGGTAGCAAAGAGACATTTACTTGTGCTTCTAGCTGTGATAGATGGAGTTTTGAGGTTGCATCAGGCGACATGATGAGGTTTGTATCATGATTTGCAGCTGTTGCGATGTTCAAGTGGACGTACGTTGGGGTGAACGCCTCGATCCCCAGCAACGCAGGACCCGAGTGCGCCACGTTTCTCAGCCCGACGGCCAAACTGGTGGAATCTCTGGTGGTGCTGGCGTTTGCCGCCGCGCTGGTGTCTTGGGGCTACAACAACATCTCCACCCCCGGCGGTGGCGGTGGCGCATGCCCAGAACGTGAGAGATTCGGCAAGAAAATACTGCTGCTAGTCACCACATTGGTTTGGGGCATAGAAATAGGGTTTAAATTAGCGTCGGAGTCTGTGATATACTTGTTAAATCCTTGCCACGTCACTACAGCTATTCAGGCAAGTACCTCTTGAAGGATCAATCAGTTGGTACTTGGTTCTTGGTTCTTAGACTCCCCCGCACTTGTTTGTTTACACGGTTCGATTTCTCATTGAATTATTTGTTTCCAATATTGAGTTGAAGAAATGTGATCGTTCAAATGTGAGCATTGAATGGATAATATTGAGCTAAAGTATTCTATTTCATATTGAATTGAATACTTTTTGTTCAGTTTCATTGACTGGCCGTCCCAGCTCACCACTCAAGCGAGCCATCAGCTCGAGGGTACATGTCTGCCATAGACACAATATTCACAACAGTTACTGCCAAGTGCAAGTGTTACTTCTTCACCGTCCCAGTCTGAATCTGACGCCATGTTGGGATAATCTTGACCAGACAAACATGTTTGACTCAACCCATTGAACAAAAACATTCAACACTTCTGGCAAAATAATTGAAAACAAATATTGAGTGGAATTAATTTGATGGAACTAGAACCGTGTAAAGATATCCCCGCCCTGCATGATACATCTCTCTTGTAACCTGTTGTCATAGTTATCAGTTGGTGCTTTGGGGTTTCACTAATAACAAGGAATGCGGTCAAAGTTTCAACTAGAGAGGTTATAGTTAGAGGCATAATATTTTCCTACTAGTCAAATGCGAAATATGCGTTGTAAGATGAGCGAGATATCTGATTAAGGTATAAAAGTCGTTGAAGTAGTTCTACCCTTGCTACTTTATCAACTCTGGTATTCTACACAACTTGATATCTGAATAAGCTATAAAAGCCGTTAAAGTAGTTCTACCCTTGCCACTTCATTGACTCTAGTATTCTACACACCTTGACGCATATAAAAAATACTTCATTGTTGGTCAACTCTTGATTCTAGAAAGCAGTGAATCTTGGCAACTTAATTCTGCTTCCACTTCTATAATATATTTGATGAATAAAAACAGCTAATTTGATTTTTTTCTCCAAAACGGCTGATTCGAATTGCTTATAAAGGGTGGTAATGTGTGTCCTTCATGTATAGACATTTACAGAAAATAGGTATTCTATTTGAAGAGATTTTATTTTTCACATTTTCTTGCCCAGCCTAATCTTATCTATGACTATCAATAACGTAACGGGATAAGCAACATGGCGGTTTCCTTTCGCATCATGCGTACATCAAAGGGATGCCGCCTCACAAATGTTATGATGATTTGCTGGTATTGTTGTATGTTGATCTATACAAGTAATAGATGTAACGCAATCTGTGAATCCAGCTCTTCCCAACTGCATTGAGCAATATTGGGATACATTTCAATTGAATTAGCCAATCTAAATTTAAAATACATCTGTAAAAGCATTTAGTCTCCTAGTCAAGAGCCCTACTGCCATATTCACCATTTGATAACTGGATAATTACTCATCATTTACGAGAAAGATCAGAAACAATGCAAGTATACAACTATATACTATACACTGAAATACGAGCCTAATTCGTACGATTTGATTTGAAATTGCGAATCTCACAAATGTACACGAAAGCGCTGATTCCATCATGGTGTAAACGGTCTAATGTTAAAAGGATAGGACTTATGCCATGTTGCTTATCCCGTTACGTTATCGATAGTCATAGATCTTATGTAGTTTTTAAAAATGTTGACATGATATTTCTTAAAATCTGTCCAACCGATTCATTCCAAAAACCATACAGTTCTAAGTTGTAAAAGTTTGCGAGCACAAAAAAAGTTTCATGTCGATCAGTCAAACCCTGCGACCTGTGGAGTGCACACAAACAAACAAAAACACACATACAAAGCCATATAACAGTGAGATGGAGTCTTCGCTACGCTCATCTAATAATCACGTATATGAGTAGGCCTACAACATTCTCATCTTTTTGTTCAGAGACCTTCTGATGCTAAATTAATGCTAATTGCACATTTGACTAATGCCCTTTGAAAACGCTATTTTCTAAACATACAATGCTGAAAGACAAAATAATTAGAGCGATGATTTCATGCCTCTAGTCATACTTCCAGTTATCTAAGTAAGACGTGTACAATACTAACTGCAAGTGTGTTTACCAAGATGTATATTTCACCGTGCAACATTTTCGTCAAATTGAACTATTGTTGAAAATGCACTCTTTTCACTTGATGTTGTTATTTGCATTGAATGGTAACTTTGTTGTATTCATATCAATACAGTATCGACTATGACTATCAATAACGTAACTGGATATAGTAATAAATGCCTATTAATGTTACGGGTGTGACAAACGGTTTTGTGTTTTATAATTCACTACATTAAATATTACTTTATACCACAGCCTTCTTTATTCAGATCATTCTTCTCTGATACTGCCCTTTCACTCGGGGTATGCTTCCCATGTTAACCGATGTCCAATTATTTTAGTTCACAAAATCGCCGATGGTGCCGTTGTTTCCAGACCATGACGTCACTTTCCAAAGATGTTCAAGTAAATCGGTTTGTTTGAAGTGTCATATCTGCGAAGATACCAATAACTTTGGGAATTTCTGTAGGATAATTTAAATTACGCACGCATTCTATTAGGCCGTGACTTCGCGAGTTCACCAACTAGTAACTTTGTTTATGATAATAAATGATATGAAAGATTTTATTCAATGATATAATGAATCCGGAATATCACCGGGACAAGTACTTGAATGATGTTCATTGCTTGGGTCAACATAAATATCGTTCACGTCTAAATCTGGGTAAGCCTATAGGCCCTCGCCAAAATGTAGATATGACATAACCTCAATAACGCTGCAAGAGATTGACAGAATATTGTGACAAGAATGACAGTTGAAAAGAATGACAATTGTTCGAAGTTGGAACTTTAGATACCAGGGTGCAGTACATACCAGACCATGACGTCATTTTTGCCTGCGCGAGCAAATATGCGCGAACCCGTCCAAATAGCCCGAGTGAAAGGGCAGTATAAGAAATGAATGATTTGAATAAAGAAGGCTGTGCTTTATACACTTACATTATATTTTCTTCTTGAAATCTGCAGTTGATAGCATATGCCTCTAGGTAGTACCAATTGAAGGTTTCTGAAGCACTTTAGATGGCTGTGAATGAGCTGGGTTGGATTCCTACATTTCGTCTTCAATTTTTGAATGAAACAAACTATCTACTCACTTACACAAATTGGGAAAACTATATCACTTACAAGAAAAATAATTATGTACAAAGATTCACCATTCATTTATCTTCAATTTGACATATAGCGCACATTCCTAGGACAATTTTGAAAAGTCAATCATCATGTCAGCATTTAGCCGGAATGGCTGTTAAGCAACATGGCGTTGTCCTTTCGCGCCATGCGTATATCAAAGGGATGCCGTCTTACAAATGTTATGATGATTTGCTGGTATGATTGTATGTTGATCTATACAAGTAATAGATGTAATGCAATCTGTGAATCCAGCTCTTTCCAACTGCATCAAGCAATATTGGGATAAATTTCATCTGAATTGGCCAATCTAAATATAAAATACATCTGTAGAAGCATTTAAACCCCTAGTCAAGAGCCCTACAGCTATATTTACCATTTGATAACTGGATAATTACTCATCATCTACGAAAAAGGTCAGAAACAATGCAATTATACAACTATGTACTATACACTGAAATACGAGCCTAATACGTACGATTTGATTTGAAATTGCGAATCTCAGAAATGTACACGAAAGCGCTGATTCCATCATGGTGAAAACAGCCTAATGTTAAAAGGATAGGACTTACGCCATGTTGCTTATCCCGTTACGTCATTGATATTCATAGGTATAATCAAATGAATAACTGATGTTTGTGGTTCAACTGTTGCCTGTCATCTGCGAGGTTCCAACCCATGCTCTACAGCCTACACCTCAACAATACCTAGGATTATAGCTATCTACGATGGATACGCGACTGCGTTCAAGGTTACTTGGGAACTGTGTAAGAAAGGAATACCGCGTATCGAATCACGGTCGACCTATCGCATCAAAATAGCGGTAGAGGCACTCATAGACGAGCGATGGCTGTCACTGTCAAAATTGCGATCTTTTGAAAGAGAGAAACAATTCGAAGAAAGTTATAGCAACGCATAAAAAGTACATAGTTCCATTCTATGTTGCATCACATGTCCAACGATGAGTGTCATATAAGTGGTTCTTACGCTATCCATGTATAAAACGAAAAATGACCAGTAGCTGACACAGTTTTTTTTTTTTTTTGAGCACATGGCCTAGGCATAACTACGCAGCTTTTAAACTGTACATAGTTGTAGAAAATAACTCATTGCATGATAAAAAAAAATGATAGTGCTCACCAGTGAACATGGGAGAAAACAATAATCTCGTTCATAATATAACTCGGATTTTGGTATAATATGAAAACGAATTATGAAGTACATTAAAAAACCCTTCGATCCCAGCTGTGTTTGTCTTCCATCTTGATTCCATGTAAGTACCTCACAGTGCCGCGGCGAGGCGCCACCAATATCTCTTACACTGTTCCAAAAATCGCTCTGCATTAGAACTAACTTGAGTGACGTCACAGTTGCGTATCCATCGTAGATAGCTATAATCCTAGACAATGCACAGCTGACATTTCAAATAAATCTTAATCTTTTTCAAAAATTCACAATTTCTGATTTTGAGAAGATAAAAAGTTTTCAAATTGAACACCATTCCATGTATTGAAGTTCCAACTGGAAATGTTTGGAGGATCACCCAAGTGAAACGAGAACAATACCAGCTACAAGTGTATCTACTGTATATCTAGATGGATATGTTACCACAATATTGTCGTCAAGTTGAACTCTTTTCACAACAAGAACTTGTTGATGTTGTGAATGTACTCCCTACTAGGGATGACATTGATTCTAAAAATCGGGAATCGATTCTCTATGCTCCAGAATCGATTAAAAATCGATTTGAAAAAAAAAAAAAAAAATATTGAAAAAAAAAATGGGAAAAAAGTTTATCCTCAAAAAAGTAGTGTAATTTGAAACTTTTTTTTTCAATCTTACCAAGGCGTTCACGTGCTAGGCTAGCTGCTAGAGACTTCTTTGAACTGTACTGTACTATTTAGGTATTTCTGTCTACGCTCGGCTGTCAGACGTAACCGAAGGGATAGCTTTTGACCAGATAGTAATATCTCAACAATACAGAATAATATGGACAGCAAAATGAGCACGTATTGCGACGTGAAAAATTGAAAAAAAAAATCTTTTTTGGAAAAATCGATTTTTTGATTTGAGAATCGTTTTACATCAGAATCGATTTTTGATCGATTCTCGATTAATCGATGTTATCCCTACTCCCTACTACTTGGCCGTTGGCTACTGACCGATGCTAACAAGCTAACGTGTGTGTGCCCTCTGTTGCTATGGTAACCATCTAACAATTCTCCTCACAGATCTATTTGCTCTCCGCGGCTCCGAGCAGCCAAGTGACAAGCATGTTTAGAATACACATCAACTTCTTAAATGGGGCCGTGTTGGCAATATTGTTCCCTGTGACAGAGACTCGAGTTGTAAGTGACTCTCCTTTACTAATACTCTAGTCTAGTACTCAGTCCTTCCCCCCTCGTAGCATGTTACTAATAAACTATAGTCCATAGAAAATATAATCTGTAATCTAGAATAGTTGTCAAGTTATCGCACTGCTGAAATCAATGTTACTATGTGGCTCCACCTTCAAATTGCCATAATGTGAGGATAATAGACCCTTTTCAGAATTCAATGCGCTGGCGCGTCCCGCCTCCTAGCGGCCGAGATCGCTGGTATTGCATTCTGGGACTACTGTTGAAAAAGTCAGTCCACTTATCCACAGAGTGAAAGGCAAAACACTGAGATATATAACTCACATTATCTCTCATCCTACTCACTGTGACAGTGTGTAAATCTCCCAGTGTATAGTGAACATATACAAGTTTGAATCGCCATCGTATGACTTTGGACTGCATGTAATAACATCCCGTTCTAGTTCGAACGTCGCAGCTAGACGGCTCATTCGTTTCAGAAAAGGTCTATTCACTGAAGAAATCTAGAAACTAGGGTTCGAAATCACAATATGTGCATAGATGTAAGCCCGACTTATAGAACTTCAAAAATGATATAAAATCATTATGCAACCAATTTCATTTGGATCCGATGAATCTACGTTGAATGACCTCTGTATCTCTTATCTGTCCGAGTTCCTATATTCCGTCAGAGTTTCTTGCACAAGATGTGAAGTTCCCAGCGTATTACTTCAGCTGATTGGCAACCCATTTTGTATTTGTATTTGTATTTATTGCCGTTTCTTATTGAAGAACAATATTAAAATTGTATAAACATTGTCAGAGATATTAGAAAATAAACTTATAATAATAATACATAAATATAAATAATAGGATAGAATGTAATAGCCTAGGTGTCAATGATTTAAACCTAATTAAGAATTAAAATAGTCTTCTATACAATAAAACTTGTTTGTATGTAAGAATTTAATGGTCTCATTTTTGAACTGCATTCTACTTCTCGAGTCCTTGATGTGGGACGGAAGTCTATTGATACCCATCAATAACTGCGAATGTATTGATAATTATTCCTGTTTGATATGGAAACGGATCGACAACCTCTCATGATTGTACTCCGTATTGAGTGTGCAATGTGTGGTAATGTACGCTTGGCTCTGTGTTCCAGCTTCCGTTTGAAACGACGACGTATTGGATACAGCACGTGATGATGCTAGTCGTGCCTTATTACTTGTTACGAACGGGCGGTAAGTTGGTTGCTGGCCGGATCGCAAGGACGAGCTCGGTGCCGGTCAGTTCCCTGATAACCTGGTTCCCTGATTCCAGGGGTGTACAACATGGAGAATCTGACCAATATGAACTGGTGTGCTGTGTCCTACGGAACAAACATCTTCTACCACTACATTGTGCTGCAAGGCATTGCTATTGTAAGTTCCATTCAGTTTCATATTACATATCTGATAGGGGTGTGCGAATCCATGTATTGATTTTGAACCGTATCCGAACCGAATTTTCATACAAAATACCGAACCCGAATCTTTTTAACGTGCATTGTGAAGCGTGATAATGGGACAAACGACACTGCTTATCAAGTTACACTTGATCCAGGTAGTGAAAATCCCATCTCAGCATTCTCATAATGACTAGAAACTGCGAGGTATTCCACTGAAAACACGTTTAATAAATGTTTTATCATGAAGAAGCATCATTTTCTCAATTTCCATCATTTTTATTTAACGCGCAGTTATATACGTACATCGTAGCTGTTTGCTGCATGGCATCTGTCATCCTACTACTGCGTGGTCGTGACGTCTGTGGTCTAACCTTGACAAGGACGAGACCAAAGACCTTAATATCTAACTTTGTTAACGAAGTTGGATACTAATGTCTTTGACGAGACTTTCGTTCGTCCGACTTGAGACGGCCGAGCGCCAATCGAAGCCGGCCATATATGACGACACCACCCACTCGTAGGCTAGTGCGCATTGCACTTGTTCACGCGATCTAAAAAGTTGACAATGCAATGTTGCCACGTTTTTGGCGCCAAGATTCGAAATTTTCGAATCTTTTATGTTGGACCGAATCCGAACCTGAAAGTGGATTCGGATTCGATTTGAAAAACATGGACTCGCACCGCTAGTATCTGATGTCAGTTTCATACAATAGAACATCGATGTATTCAAGTATGGCGTAAAGAACTTCTCAGTTTTGCATGATTTTTATTCTGTTGATGATTATTTAAGCCATCTATGAGTGTTACTACGATCATTGTATTTTTACAAAATGTTTTTACTCTTAATGTTCTGACTTTTATTGTACTGTAATGTACACAGTCGCCGATAATGAAAACAATCATTATTATTATAATTCTATATTGTATTCAAGTAAGGGGAAACTCTGCCGACTCCAATATTCAAACTATAGTTAACATTCAAAAATCAATTTTAAAAAATATGATACCAGTCAATATTCAAGTTAATCGGGATAATTTGTTTGTTCACTGTAATATTTTATCAGATAGAGAAATTTATAAATATAAAATTATCATTCAAAATTACTTCTCGGACCAATATAAACAAATCTGGAACATAATTATAAAATAAGAACCAAAGAAACGGATTATTGTGTAATACCCTAATTTATTAACAGCTACGGCAAGAGACTTTTGAAGGTAACGGTTCCGACTTTATTCAATGCCATGCCAGCAAATCTTCGCAGTCTAACATCTGACGCATTCCATACCACATTCGTACATTTGTTTGTTTTAAACTTACACAACAACATGCTCAACTGAATAAAGATTATTATTACTATTATTATTATTATTATTATTATTATTATTATTATTATTAAACTGAATGTGAAAAATTGGATTATCACTCTAGAATAAATCAGTAAATTGTAGGCTATATACTCAATTACTATTGAATTCATTCGATGGTGCATAATCTTCTCTTTCTTTTCTATTTCTTTTCTATTTATTTTCTCAGATAGGCCTACTTGATAGGATTTTGTTGTTTGTTTATGTTGTTCTTGTTTTCTCGTATATTGCCATTCAGAGGAAGCAGCTCTAAAACAAGACGCTGAGTAATGATGAGGTTTAATTGTTCATTATATTGTTCAGCATAATCTCTGCTGACAAGTTGCGAAAGCAGCTTAGCGCAGTTTTGTACAGAATTTTCAAACTGTTTGTAATTATCAATAAAAATAAATTTAAAAAATATAAACATACAAAAACTATCTGGTGTAAAAATTGAAATAAAAAAATGGATCTGACAAAATTGTACCTCATAGTAAATTAACGATCAAAATTTAAAAAAAAAAATGTTGATATCATGGCAATATCTTTTATGAAGATTGATTATGTATTATTTATTATTAAAAGAGAAGTGAAGAAGTATTTGATTTGTTTTTATTACATCAAGGTAACTAGCTGCTATCCAGACATTTCTTGTGATGTGTATTTATATATGATAACATGAATTAGTAGACCTACAAACAAGTCTTGTTATGCCTTTGTGGATCTGTAAATAACTATATTTTGTTGATGAAGAGTAAGAATTGTCCCGAGTGCCGTCACACATTGAAGTAGACAGCACTGTCCCATGTTCCCCAGTCACAGTGTGTTACAACCAGACAACTGGCTGCGATCTGAGAGAACATTCAAACGCAGCGCCACTCACTCGGACCAAATGTCCATGAAATAGCTAGTACCGGCACAGTAGCTGAGTGGTTAGCTCACTTGCTTCATGTGACCCGGTAGGTGAAGGGACATATCGGACCCGGTTCGATCCCCGCCACCGTCCATCTTTACAGGGGTTTTCGTGGTTTCCCTCTGTAGTCTAGGCTAATGCCGGGATGGTTCCTACAATATAGGCCACAACCGCTTCCTTCCCACTATCCTTCCCACTACCCATAAAAACCTTCATCTCATCATCCCATATCTCATTAATCATTCATCCGACGCCAATAGATCTTAGTAATCATTACAGTGCGTCGTTAAAACCCAATATAAAAAGAAAAGAAATAGCTAGTCGTGTTGATAGGTGATGAATGTTTTCAGCCGACGCAGGTGAACTTGAACCACATGCTGTGCCCGGCGCGGCTCGACCCGTTCTACGGGCCGTACTACCGCGTGCTGGGCGTGGGCCACCAGCTGCTGCTCACCCCGCTCACCAGCAAGTGCTACGGCCTCCTGGCCGCGGCACACGCCAAGCACGGCACCCTCAAGGGCGAGCTCGGCGCCGTCAGAAACGGACGGCCACACGTCGAGTAGGCGCGACGACGTCGGGAGAGTGCAGGAGTTGGTTCATCGGTTCGAGGTGTCAACATTTCAATACGTTTCAGACTGTATTCGTGACAACTAGTCAAGTTATAGCATGACTTTCACAGCTCCGAATACGCAGTTTTTAGCTGGATAAGTGACAACGTGTTGGAATCAAACGGTATTCCGAAGGTACGATTTGTTCTTCTGTATTCAAATGTTGATATCAAGAACTGTTCAACTTCCGTACACTCTCAAGGAAAGCATACGAACCTGTGACCTCGTGGCCCTAACGCGATCCACAGCTTTACTCCGGACATTTCACAGCAAACCCTCGTCACGCCCGAGTGGCACGCAAGGCAGGCAGCTCGGTGCCGGCGCATCAGACAAAGAGCTGAGGAGGTGGTTATTGCACTTGAACTATTTCAAATGATCCAATCTGAATCCAGCGTTATTCAAATATTAGCTGGAATTCAGATTAAACATACAGTGAAACCTCTATCCAACGTTTTCCAAGGGACCAGGAAAATAGAACAATCCATCCAGGAAAATTTAACATTAATTATATGTGAGTGGGGTTGGACGAAAGCAGGAGAACGATGGATCCGGGAACGGTGCGTAGAGGTTTCTCTAGGTATTATCAAACATTGAAATCCCTTCAAATCAGCCAAGAATCAACTTCTAGCTCGAAATATATATCAAATTTCAGATTGATCCAGTTTGTAGTTGTGAGGGTTTACTCTAACTGATGTACGGTATACGACAGGTCAATTGATATACGTATTGCATGCTAGGCTAGATTCCGTACCACCATGCTTACACATTGCCACGCTAGTTGCTACCGGGAGGCAACGTCTAGTCGGAACAGACGTCGTGACCGTGTCACTGTTTGCTGGCAATACAGTGGCAGCTCACAGACCGGTGATTACAAACAATTGTGTGATAGGCTTAGTTGCTCACAAATGAAAACTTAGTTACCAATTCCATATAATATATATATATATATATGTATATTAATGTTTTGAAATTAATTTGGGGTACTTGATTCGAGTGAGATAAAATGTTAGGCAATATGTACAAGTGTGGGCCCCGTATGAACAATGAAGTATTACATTTTTATTTATATTGTTGAAAAATTCAATGTTGGTATTTTTAAGAATTATTCAATAAGCAATGTTATAATATTTTAAACTTTGTAAATGTACAGAAAATATTCTGCAGCCTGAAAATAAAAATATTTGTTTGATTACATTTTATATTCCATTGTTTTTATGCGTGTATCCACGAGAGAAGAAGGTCGTTACCAGGGTCAGACTGGGGGTCAAGTGTGTGTTAGAGGGGGGGGGGGAGGGGGGGTACTCACTCTCTCGTAGCTCCAGATTACCAACAGCTTGTTTAGCGATGGTGCAACATCAGCTGCAGTATTGATGATGGATGTGTTGCCAAGACTGAGAAGAATATCACGTTCAATCGACCCAAGCATGATTGCCTCCAGGTGGCCTGCTGTTAGCGCACTCCCACACCGACTTCTGATCATTCTTCATTCTGAAAAACTAAGTTCGCACGCAGCTTGCGGCGAAGAAAGTGTGAAGATAAGTTAGTATGTTTTCGGTTCTCGGATATTTGTAACCTCTTGGCCCCCTCTCGCAATCTCTTTCAGTAGACACGGCCAGTTCACATGTGAGTATACTTCCTTCCAGTCTACGCTCTTGAGGCGCCCCTGGAAGAAGCATATATGTCGAGATGGATATGTTGGTTTCGTTGACCGGGCGTAGAATGCCAAATTGCCGAGTAACAATAACCCTCAAAGACTTATAACCGCCGCTGCTAACGAATGTTTGCACATCGTAGAGCTACGGCTCCTGATCACTACATCAGGATACGGGATTGGATTCCCACCATGTACAGTTACTCTTGTTTCAGTTTCATTTCAATTTCAATCAAATTTATAGCGGTGTGCGAATCCATGTTTTTCAAATCGAATCCGGATCCACTTTCAGATTCGGATTCGGTCCAACATGAAAGATTCGACAATTTCGAATCTTGGCGCCGAAAACGTTGCAACATTGCATTGTCAACTTTCTAGATCGCGTGAGCAAGTGCGATGCGCACTAGCCTGCGAGTGGGTGGGATCGTCATATATGGTCGGCTTTGATTGGCGCTCGACCGTCTCGAGTCGGACGAACGAAAGTCTCGTCAAAGACCTTAGTATCTAACTTCGTTAACGAAGGTCTTTGGTCTCGTCCTTGTCAAGGACACGTGACACACGTCACGACCACGCAGTAGTAGGATGACAGACGCCATGCAGCAAACAGCTACGATGTTTATAACTGCGCGTTAAATAAAAATGATGGAAATTGAGAAAATGATGCTTCTGCATGATAAAACATTTATTAAACGTGTTTTCAGTGGAATACCTCGCAGTTTCTAGTCATTATGAGAATGCTGAGATAGGATTTTCACTTCCTGGATCAACTGTAACTTGATCAGCAGTGTCGTTTGTCCCATTATCACGCTTCACAATGCATGTTAAAAATATTCGGGTTCGGATTCGGTATTTTTTATGAAGGTTCGGATTCGGTTCGAAATAAAAAACATGGATTCGCACACCCCTACAATTTTACATCTACTGATATTGCTATTATTCTTTGATACTATTCTGTATTACTAAAACGCGAGAGAATGCTCCGAAGCCCCGCCTCTTCTAGTCTGAGGTGGGGGGTCATCCATCTTGACTAAAATGCAACTTACATTCCCGTTTTGCATGCAAAATGGTGCGGTGCGGGAAAAAAGTAGACTCGAGCTGAACTTGAGTGGAATAACTCTGCATTCGTCACTCAACACTCGGAATGTGCGTCTGAGGCCAGCTTGAGATCAGAAATCTCCTTCATTTCTTGTGAACTCTTCACAACTTCATCTGGCAATTACGTCAATCACGGTTTACTGCTTCTTTCCGCATCAAATACACAATGAAGGCCGATGCACGAACACAACATTCGCTTTTGATTAACTTCAATTCTTAAATAGCTATTAATCTGTTTTACATATTCAACTGAGATATTATTCATCTTTGTGCCCAAATCAAACCTAGGTAATCACTTCCAACGACTGGTAGGAAACCACGTGTAATGCAGTAAACCATATTTTCATAATTGGCCCATTAAACGTGGAACCTCTATGCACAATGTAATAATGGGTAAGAATGGAAGTGGAGAGAGTGGACAGAGAAGTAGGGAAATATGGATTCATCCAGAGAACGACGCGGGAATGGAATGAATTGGAAAAAGAGTTGAAGAATATAACGAAGATAAGTGAATTAAGAAAAGAGCTAAGAAAAAATAACAATGTACGATTTTATCAAGTAGGCTATGTTTGTTTTCCTTTGATTTCATGATAGTAATCATTACCACCTGTTCTAAAAGCAATCTGTAATGAGTAAGTTAAATACAAATACAAATGCTCGATCTTTTCACGTTTAGAGTTTGATGCCTGTAACGACATTCCAAAGTTTCAATACAAATGGATAGTGAAAAATATTCACAATAAACCGTCCGCCTGCCCTGCTTGGGTTTAGTTGAAAAAGGTTCATACAGCATTTTCTTGAAGTTAAAGATTTACCGGCACAGTAGCTGAGTGGTTAGCGCACTTGCTTCGTGTGACCCGGGAGGTGAAGGGACATATCGGACCCGGTTCGATACCCGCCACTGTCCATCTTTACAGGGGTTTTTTGTGGTTTCCCTCTGTAGTCTAGGCTAATGCCGGGATGGTTCCCACAATATAGGCCACGACCGCTTCCTTCCCACTATCCTTCCCATTACCATAACACCTTCATCTCATCGTCCCATCATCTCATTAATCATTCATCCGACGCTAATAGATCTGTCATCATTACAGTGCGTCGTTAAAACCCAATATATATATATATATATTGAAAAAGATTTATTTCACTGTTTATTTTGCAATAATTGGTGCGAGTTTATCTCCTGCGTTGTGGCCCACATGGGACTGTGAAGCCGCGTTTCAACCAGGAATCATTGGCCTGTTTCTATTGTCTTGAGCCTACTTGTACTGCAGCCAATGAACACGTCATGTGATGCAGGCAGGAAATCCTTGACAACAATCGGGCTCCAGCGCCCCGAGGCTGAACATGATTCAGAGCCCCAATACCGACTTATTCTCAGAATGTCTGTGTAAGACTAACGAATGTAACAAGTCTTCCGAGCAATGTGAATCGCACGTCAATGTATTTCAGCTTATTACTCAATATTACCTACTATAATTACTTACTTATCACTGATTACTTACTATAATGAACGCAATATTCACACGACCGGGTGCGATCCACACGTAAACAGTAAACCTGAAATATCTGGTATGAACATGAAAAATCGCCGAAATTTTAAAACAGTAGTTTTGCTTTATAAAATAATCAACAACAAGTCTCCAGCATATTTATATAACAAAATCGCTTTCACGTCACAGCTTCATCATCATAATGTTCGTCAAAATTCCAATTTGGTTTATCATCATCACAATTCCAAATCTTCATCTTCATTCTCAATAAATGGTCCAAGAAGATGGAACGAGTTGCCAACATCATTAAAATCAGTAAAATCCCTAGGTTTATTCAAATTATCATACAAAAAACAACTTTTAGTGAAGCAAAATTCTGAGATAGTTTTAAAAAATCATGTTTAATTTAGTTCTAATCTGTCAGCTCTTCCTGTTTTTTTTTTTGTTTTCCTTTTCCATTCGTAAATTTATAGTTCTTTTTATTACATCATTATTCGCATTTTAGTTATACTCATAAGGTTAGGTGGAAGAGCAGAAACTCATGTATCTGAACCTCGCCATTTCATTTTTGTTGAATAATCATCTCATTTTTCAATTTTTATATGTAAATTGTTATTTCTGTGTTTCTTTTGTCAACTAGGCCTACTCAAAAATGAATAAAGACTTATTATTATTCATTATTATTATTATGTTGTAAGTGGTATATGGTAGGAGAATTGACGCAGGAGCATTTGTCAATCAAAATTATAAATCAAACTTTGAATTCCGATTTCGAAAATTAGTGGAATGTAATACCCTGAATAAAATCAGTAAGGCAATATTCTGGCCGAAACAATATTTTCCATTTTTCATGAGCTCGGCTGTAGCATCTTCTCTTTGCTCTCATGTTATCGCACAATATGACAAAATCATGCGGCTCACAAAACACTCCGTTTATTCGATTGACGAAGACGCTACTGAAGTGTGAAATTGCGGTATTCTCATAATTGCGGGAAAATATTCTTACCAACCACGAACACAAAATTTCAGCCTGTTTGGTTCAAAAATGTTTGGAAAAAGTCAGGAAATAAGTAATACTTTCTTTTTGTAAGGTTGGACGACGTCACGTTTAAAAAAGCACGAAACAAGTATTCAAAACGCCTCAAGACTATACAGTACCGGTAGCAAGTTAGATTATACGCCAAGTCTTGACAAAATTTTTGCTTCTGTTCGAAGTGTGGGGTGCAAACAAAAAAAAACGTCCTTGTTCAAACAGGTACGGTAGAATTACATGTTCGATTACGCTCATTCAATTATTTTTATGAAACTACGGATTTATTCATAAGAACATTACAGGGACGTCGTTATAGGGGTCCAAGGAAGGGCGCGCGCCTCACCAATCGACATTTGCATCCCCCAATAATTTATCCTCATGCAAAAAAATATTATGTTGACCTACGAATAAACACACAATAAAATATTATTACTTACTATTATGAACTGTATCAGTATAAACTCTACTACCTTACACTTCCTGTTTTTTCGATAATGATTAATTTATCAGATTTCAAAACTGCTCGTGAATCGTAAACATCATTTTAAAAATGACCATATTCCAAAAAATCACTGCTGGGAGTTTTGCCGGGAGAAATCGCAAAAATGAGTTTAAAATATCCATAATGATTATACTATCAAAAATAGCCATGGTAGGCTATGATGTCCATGGTGATTCAGTCATTGGACTCAAAAACTGCTTGTAAATATCAAAAATCACTTGAAAAATGACATGGCTCCATTTTGAATAATTCCCTGCGGGGCTTTGCTGGGAGAAATCGCGAGAGTATAACTTTGAGAATGTCCATGATGATTCAATCATAAGACTACGAAACCATTTGTGAATCGCAAAAATCACTTGAAAAAATGCCCATATTTTCAGCCATAGGCCTAGAGATTTCATTTTTTTGTGAAATCAGCTTCAACGAAAAACAAAATAATTCTATAAAACCCCTTGAACAACTCATACTGAAAATATTTGTGGTGCTTTGAAGAGTACCCCCCCACCGTGACCCCATGGTCAGGGATTGGTCCTGCCCCCCATCTTTCAGAGCGTTCTGACGCCCCTGCATACGCCTGATACCCCGTTCACACTATGATCACTAACTGCTCTTAAGCCACTAACCGATGTCAACAACGTAATATGAACAGAACGCAGTTAGCACTAACCGACATCAATCCCTTTACTTCGTTATGTGAACGCAGTTAGCACTTAGCCGCAGTTAGCTTAACAGCAGTTAAGGAACATAGTGTGAACGGGGTATAAGGATAAAAGACCGAGGACAGTTACACATGTCACCTGTGCTTGGATCATGTCACTGTATCGTGCAGCCGTTGAAGTACCGTTACGGTCATGAAAGTTGACGCCGAATAAACAAGAATTATGCTGAATTCCAAGCTGAATATGAATCATCAGAATGTAAAATCTTATTACTTGAGTCTGTGATATCATATTTCTTCAATGAAATATATAGAAACAGAAAAATCTGGCATTCAAAATGATTGGTACAGTTTTACTCATGAATAAGATATAAAATTACCCATTTAAAATAGCATAAGTTCAAAACAGAAAATATGTTTGTTTTATGTGTTTTCTCAACAATGTATGTTGATTTTATTATTAGGTACAACACTAAACTAAACAATCAATTCGAAAGTAAAAAATTCCTTCATTTTTTATCAATTTTCACAAAGTACGTTGTTTATTATTTTGACTTTTTACCAAAAAACGTCAACTTGAAATCACAAACAATATTTAGAACCTACAGGTACAAGAATAGATTCTAATGCTTATTGAACCATGAAATAATATTTGTAAAAAAAATGTATACAGAACTCCTGAGATAAATGAGATGTGATAAAAATAAAAATAAGTGAGATAATCGTTTTCTCACTCACTTTTATTTTTCTCTTATCTCATTTATCTCAGGAATAGGGGTCCTGGTATATAAAAAAGTAGATCCACAAAGAAGTTGTAGCAGATACACTACGGGGTCTGGTAGAGCCCGCGCTACCACGGGTGTTTTAGATTGGGGCGCGCCTACTGGAGGGTTAAAATCCAGGTAACCGCATCTGTTTCCTAGACTGATGTGTCTTCAGTAGCGTTTCTCATTCATGATGTATGTATGGTGCTTGTTGTATTCGTGTGGTGAATAAAAACATAACTTTTAAAAGTATTGGATATTACATCTTCGAGTGCCACAATTCTGCTCGTTATCTCTCTCTATAGAGTGAGAATGTTGGAGAGTCCAACTGAGATGATGCGAGACTTGGGATGGCAGGAATTGGAAATAAGGAAAAAGGAGGATCGTCTATGTAATTTCTTCAGGATAATGGAGCGGGAGGGGGAATGGGGGGAGCTGCATAAGTTGATTGAAAGGAATGAGTCAGGGTATGGAGGTAGGCGAAGTCATGATAGAGCGGTGGTCATAAAGGGGGCTAGATTAGATTACTTGGTAAATTCTCTTTCTTGAATAGAACAGGTAGGGACTAGAATGAGCCAAGTATTGAGTTTTTTTGAGGGTGATGAAATAGGGTTAAAGTTATTCTGTCAGAGGGTTAGGGAGGTAGTGGGATAGGGGTAGTTAGGGAACTTGCCACTGCGCATTCATATGCAATTGCAAGAGTTTAAATAATAATGAAATAAAATAAAAATATAGGTCTCCATTTTTATTCTGTTAGTGATTTTGTAGTTTGTAAATCCATGCGATTGTCTGCGAAATGTGTTTCGCAGTGTGAATAACGATGATTGGTGGTTTAGAGTTTGATGATTGCTCTGAAGCCTTTAATGTTTACTTATTCATTCGATGACTGGACACTGCTATTGAATATTCAAACAAACGTATTTGATAGTGAAACTGATGGGAAGATCAAAAATGAATTTTATTCGAGACTACTTTGAATTCAATAAGGGAAGACAAAAACGTATCTACTTGCGATGTGAAGGGATTCGGCTTAACGATCAAGGTGAGCCACCGACAAGTTTTCTTCTGCTAATTATCAGATAATGTTGTGAAAATCATCAATCAAGAAGTGGAATCGAAATGAATGATTTAAAAATTGAAATCGAGATTGATAGGCCGCTATGTAGTATTGGTAAAAAAGCGAAATTGGAATGGAAATTTTTATGAATTGATGTTGGAAGTTTATTCGAAATAGAGAAACATTTCATTTCGAATCCCTGATTTGAAAGGCTCACGGTAATATGACCGACTCAATAATGTTGACAACAAAAAGATTGCGGCGATAATACCCGCAAGAGACTTTACATCGCGGGTACATATTATTGCGGAGACCAATCCCAGGGATCAATTGGGTGATTAATCACAGACAAAAAAAACACGGCGACCAAATATTTGCAGACAAAAAGATGACAGCGGCCATATGATGACCGACAGAAAGACCGCGGCGACCATATGATCGCAGACAAAAAGATCACAGCGACCAAATGATCGCAGACAAAAAGATCGCGTGACCATATGATCGTAAACGGAAAGATCGCGGCAACCATATGATCGCAGAGAGATAGATCACAGCGACCAAATGATCGCAGACAAAAAGATCACAGCAATCAAATGATCGCAGACAAAAATATCGCGGCAACCATATGATCGCAAACGGAAAGATCGCGGCGACCATATGATCGCAGACAGAAAGATCACAGCGACCATATGATTGCAGACAAAAAGATCGCGGCGACCAAATGATTGCAGACAGAGAGATCGCGGCGACTATATGATCACAGACAAAAAAATCGCGGCGACCAAACGATCGCAGACAAAAAGATCGCGGCAACCATATGATCGCAGACAGAAAGATCGCGGCGACCATATGATCACAGACAGAAAGACCGTGGCGACCATATGATCACAGACAGAAAGACCGTGGCGACCATATGATTGTGGACAGAAAAACCGTGGCGACCAAATGATCGCAGACATAAAGATCGCAGACAAAAAAATCACAGCGACCAAATGATCGCAGACAAAAAGATCGCGGCGACCATATGATCGCAGACAAAAAAATCACAGCAACCAAATGATCGCAGACAAAAAGATCGCGGCGACCATATGATCGCAGACAAAAAGATCACAGTGACCAAATGATTGCAGACAAAAAGATCGCGGCGACCGAATGATCGCAGACAAAAAGATCGCGGCGACCAAACAATTGCAGACAAAAAGATTGCGGCGACCATGTGATCGCAAACAGAAATATCGCAGACACAAAGATCGCGGCGACCATATGATCGCGGACAAAAAGATCGCGGCAACCATATGATCGCAGAAAGAAAGACCGTGGCAACCATATGATTGTGGACAGAAAAACCGTGGCGACCATATGATGGCAGACAAAAAGATCACAGCGACCAAATGATCGCAGACATAAAGATCGCAGACAAAAAAATCACAGCGACCAAATGATCGCAGACAAAAAGATCGCGGCGACCATATGATCGCAGACAAAAAAATCACAGCAACCAAATGATCGCAGACAAAAAGATCGCGGCGACCATATGATCGCAGACAAAAAGATCACAGTGACCAAATGATTGCAGACAAAAAGATCGCGGCGACCGAATGATCGCAGACAAAAAGATCGCGGCGACCAAACAATTGCAGACAAAAAGATTGCGGCGACCATGTGATCGCAAACAGAAATATCGCAGACACAAAGATCGCGGCGACCATATGATCGCGGACAAAAAGATCGCGGCAACCATATGATCGCAGAAAGAAAGACCGTGGCAACCATATGATTGTGGACAGAAAAACCGTGGCAACCATATGATCGCAGACAAAAAGATCACAGCGTCCAAATGATCGCTGACAAAAAGATTGCAGCGAGTGGCGACCATAAGATCGGGGACAAAAAGACCGTGGCGACCAATTGATTGCGGACATAAAGACTGTGGCGACCAAATAATGGCGGACAGAAAGGTCGTGGCAACCAAATAATGGCGGACAGAAAGGTCGTGGCGACCATATGATCGGGGTCAGAAAGACCGTAGCGACCAAATAATGGCGGACAGAAAGACCGTGGCGACCAATTGATCGCGGACATAAAGGTCGCTGCGACCATATGATCGCAGACAAAAAGATCACAGCGTCCAAATGATCGTGGACAGAAAGACCGTGGCGACCATACGATCGGGGACAGAAAGACCGTAGCGACCAAATAATGGCGGACAGAAAGATCGTGGTGACCAAATAATGGCGGACAGAAAGACCGTGGCGACCAAATGATCGGGACAGACAGGTGTTCGGATCCTTCAGTATATCTACCGTCTCTGCTGTCAAGGTTTGCAGTGTCAGTGTTATATACTGTCCATAGATATCAGTGAGTTATGAACAACATATTGTCATGTGTGACGGACAGCTGTGATAATAGCAAGTTGAGATACCTGGAGTCATGTCCTGTACTGCAGTAAGGTGGCAGCCATGAGGCGATTTGGATACCTCGTATTGATACTATGTTCTAGTAAGTCATTTCACATCATATTGTTCAAGCAGTTTCTATTCTCCCATGTGGCCGACACTGACGTCCCAACCCCTTGACTTTCTCGCTGCTCAATGACCAAGGGCCAGTTCAGCAATGTTCGATTCAAGTATTCGTTATTCTAGTATGTGCAGCGCGGAAAAGGTGCTAATACAATCTACATAGAAATGAGCCATCGCCATTTGTGTCAGCACAGTACAGTGGTGGATACAGGAGTAGGCGATGGGAGCGATCGCCCCCCCCCCCCCTCATGAATCGGAAGCGACGAAAAAAAAGTAGAAAGAAAGAAAGAAAATAGGAAGGGAGAAGGGTGGAAATGAATATCGTATAAGATTTCATATTTTACATCATTGAATTGAGAATGAATTTGACGCGCTGTTTCAAAATGTCAGACCTAGGCCTATAGTAGGCCTATGTAGTTGAGTTGGCAAGAATCAACAAACACACACTGCCCTGCTTCTTTCAGGTTGTGAATTATATATCACGATATTTGTTAATATAACGACGAGGGTCGTTTCTAGGGGTGGGCGAAGAGGGCGGCTGCCTGGTGGCTAAGTTTAAAAGACGCTATCGGCACCCAATTGTGACTTTCTGTCAGTAAACGTATTCTATTGACCAAATGTAGTGCTATTCATACATCACTGGGCAGAGTAAATGTTATCATATTCAAATATCAATGTTAATGAATTTGATATATTATTTCAGCGTTTTATTTGCTTAGAACAGTCATTTGGCGAAACTAGTCTTGTTTAAATCCATTTCAGGAATTTCGTGTAGTTCCTGAAACCAGTAGAATGATACCACAAAAAGTATATTCTCCAAAATTTTCCTGCGGGGCATGGCTTCTTCCTTGCCATCATCTTTAATATGGATGACGTTCAGTTTTGGGGGTGCACAATTGAGTGCTTGCCTTGAATGACAGAAAAAAATGACATGAAATGACATGAAACGGCCCTGGAGCAGAAGTAGAATGATTTTGGCATCTGAACCTCATCTGAAACACGCTAATAATATTGAAAATTTGTGAAATCTCAACAAATACCCTGCGGGGCTAGACGGGGGCCTGCCCCCTTGCCCCCCGCGGGTCACTGGCTCCGCTATAAAGTTGCATACAACTGTTCTCATGTGACATATTATTACAAACCGAAATCGCCCCCCCCCCCCCAGGAATGTGACCTGGATCCGCCCCTGACTGAGTAGCAGAAATGATGTGTCGAGTGAGCGGCCCAGTCAGACTCTTTCGGCACTTGCCCCTGTGTTTTCAGTCGGCTTCGGGTGGGTCTGTGACCTACAAGCTGCCCTGTGATTGGCTCACACCTCTGAGCCAACACCACTGACATTTCTCATTCACCAATCATTATCTATGGTCATTCTTGCATTTTCTGATCTTGGAGAATAAATTATTATTATTATTATTTATTATTATTATTTTTTATTATTATTATTATTATTAACTCTTGCAGTTGCACATAAATGCGCGGTGGCAAGTTCCCTATCAATCCTATCCTATCGCCTCCCTAACCTTCTGACGGAATAGCTTCAACCCTATTTCATCCTCCTCAAGTATACTTCTACTAAGCCCATTCCAATCCCTACCTGTCCTATTCAAGAAAGAGAACTTACCGACATCTAATCTAGCCCCCTTTATAACTACTGCTCTATCATGACTTCGCCTACCCCCATACCCTGACTCATTCCTTTCAATCAACCTATTCAACTCTCCCCAGCCCCCTTCTCCTTCCATTACCCTGAAGAAATTACAGATCCGATCCTCCTTTCTCCGTATTTCCAATTCCCGCCATCCCAAGTCTCGGATCATCTCAGATGGACTCTCCAATATTCTCACCCTCTCCCCCCTTTCATTCTCCCCCCATTTCCACCTCCTAACCCTACCTGTAACCCTTCTAACTGCAATCCTTTGCACCCTTTCCACATCCCTTATCTCACCTAATCTATAAGGATCCCAAACTGAACTAGCATATTCCACCATGGGACGCACTAACGAGAAATAAGCCTTTTCCTTTATCTTCATACTTGTCCCCCTAAGCTGCCTCATTACAAAGTTTAGTGCATTTATACTCTTTTTTACTATTCTCTCAATCTGACTCCCCCACCCTAGACGTCTATCAAATACCACCCCCAAGTACTTGTAATTTTCCACTGACTCAAGTGACTTCCCTCCTACATCATACACTACATCAGCCCTCACTCTCCTCCTACCAAAGGTGACTAACTTACACTTCCCTTCATTTAACCCCATCTTGTTCAACTGAACCCAACAATTAAGTGCCGTCAAATCTGCCTGAATAGCTACTACATCCTCCTCTGTATTGATTTCCCTATATACCACACAATCATCTGCAAATAACCTTATTCTCGAATTAACAACCCTAGTCAGATCATCTATATATAAATCAAATAATAACGGACCTAGCACACTACCCTGTGGAACTCCTGACGTAACCTTAACCTCACTTGAAACCTCCGAACCTACTCGAACCGTTTGAACTCTATCCTGAAGAAAGTTTCCAATCCAATTAACTAACCCATCATTCCCAATGGACAGTTTCAACTTCCCTAATAGTATAGTGTGATCTACCTTGTCGAAAGCCTTTTCAAAATCTAAAAACACTGCATCAATACAGCCCCCCTTGTCTACTACCCCTGCCAGCTCTTCCGCAAAACCTAACAACTGTGTCTCACATGAATACCCCTTCCTAAACCCATGCTGCACTTCCGAAATACCCCTATGTTCATCTACTTTCTCCATTATTCTCTTTATAACTACCCTTTCCATCATCTTACATACATGTGACGTTAAACTGATTCCCCTGTAGTTGTCTACCCTGCCCCTTTGCCCTCCCTTTGAAATTGGAACCACCTCCGCTTTTTTCCAATCTTGCGGTACTCTACCTGCTGTGAGTGAGGCTTGGAACAACCTTAGCAAATAACCTACAACCCCCCTACCCGCTAATTTCAGGAGATCGCTTTGCACCCCATCTATGCCTGGTGACTTCCCACTTTTTAGTTTCCTCAATACATTCCACACTTCCCCCTCTGTAAGCAGGACTTCTTCCCCCTCCCCCTCCAGTGTTGTTTCTCCCTCCCCTATAATTCCAGTCACATTGAACACTTCCCCGTAGAATCTATTTAATGCTGCTGCCTTCTCCTTATCCGTTTTCCACTCATTCCCTCCCTGATCAACTAAGGTGGGCAACTCCTTACTACTACCCTTCTGACTAGAAACAAACCTGTACATTCTATTCCAGCTACCCTGTACATCACGTTCATTAAACATACCACCCATGAAGTTTTCTTTCGCCTCCCTCTTAGCCTTGTTTAAGTCCCGCCTCAGGTCCCTGATCGCTTCCTTTCCCTCCCCTGACTCCCTCAATTTCCTACTCATCTTTCTACCCTTTCTCTTAAGCCTCCTAACCGTACTATTATAGTAGGCAGGATCTGCATTTGCCTGCAACACCTTATAGGGAACCAACATATCTCTAACCTCCTCATATACTTTCCGAAAATTGAACCACAGACCTTCAACATCACGCTTGTCTATCTCACACCACTTCTCAAACCTATCCTCAAAAGCTTTTTGAACCTCTCTTGCCTGCACCCTTTTGTACCTCCAAACTTTCTTCCCAACGTTATCGGTTTGAACCGGAGCTAAAGCTAAGCTGACTATAGGTACCCGATGATCGCTAATGCCATCAACAATCACTGTTTTTGCCCACAACTCACTCGGCCTGACTAACACTACGTCTAGAATATTTGTACCCCCTAACCTTCTACTCCTGGTTCCCTCCTCCACAACCTGATGAAAACCTTCGTTTAATATGCCCGTAACGATGTTTTGCATTACTCCCCTCCCTTGTTCTCTACCTCCTACCTCCCATCTTACGTTAGGCATGTTCAAATCTCCCGCTATAATTAAACTCTCTACATTATCCCTAGCACTAAGCCTATCCTCTAAGCAATGAAGCAGTCCTAAATCCCCCCCCGGAGGCCTATATGCTGCGATTACCTCAAGAGACTGTTTGCCTACTGTTATCTTCATTCCCATCATCTCTACTTCCTCTTCCTTCCAGAGCACTGTCCCCTGAATACCTCTTTTAACTGCTACCATTACCCCCCCTCCATGCCTATCCCTATCTCTTCTATGCAATGTGTAACGATCTATAGTTAATTCACTTTCTGTAAATCCCCCTCCCAACCATGTCTCTACTGCCACCACCACTTCTGGCTGGTACAATTCTAATAGCGTTCTAAATTCATCCACCTTATTTGCTAAACTCCTACAATTTACTACCATTAGGTTAATCTCCTGGCATTTACTTTCCCTCGACCTATTTCCCCCCCCACCCACTCTCCCCCCCTTTTCTTCATTCATCGCACCCCCCTCAAGTCAAACCTGTGTTCCCAGCCTATCGCCTACCCTCCCTAACAGCCCACCAAACATACGCTGCCCTTCCTTTGACAAATGAAGTCCATCCCCACCTAATCCTTCTCCTCTTAGCCAACAATTGGAGTCCACAAAACACACATCCATTCTTTCGCACATACGACTAAGAAAGTCATTCATACCATTGATGACCCCCCTCTGCATATCCCTACGATACAAAATCCCACTAACCACCACCCTACCTTCCCCAAACCTCCCACGAGCTACTTTCACTAGCCCCTCCATCTCCTGTACTAACTTGACCTTTCCCCACCCATCCCTACCACTCACGTCATTTGTCCCTACATGAACTATCACCGCCTTCCCTGCAGCATCCTTCTCACTAACCTGTTCCAACACTTTCTTCATCCTAACTACCCCTATTCCCGGTAAAACTGTGACGTCCAGCTTTCCCCCGGCCTGCGCTCCTACTCCCCGAACGAGTGAGTCTCCTAGCAGCATCACCCCTCTCAAGCCCTCCCTGTCTGCCTCAACCTCAACCTCCTCTGCAGCCCTACTCTGTCCCAGTCTACCACTATCTTCCTCTGTCCTAAGTACTTCCTTAGCCTTGGTTTTTCCCATTGCCTTCCCAACCTTAGCCCTAGCTTCATCCTGCCTATCACTGATTACCTTTACCACAGGTGTCTCCTTACCCTTATACTCAGCACTACTCCTAGGCCCGTTCCCCATGCTCACTTCATCTACATACCATCCCCTAACCTTACCCACTCTATCTCCCTCGAGATCCTTTCCCTCCTTAGCCTTCCTCAACTTCCGCTTTAACCTAGCAATAGTACTCCTTAACTGCTCTTCTAACTCTCCCCACTTCCCTGCCTCCTTTTCTACTACCTTATCTTTCCAATCCCCCACACAGCTACCACACAACCACACAACTGAACTGCATTTCCCCAGAATCTTATATTCCTCTCCCGAGACACGCGGCACACTGCATGCACCATGCTCCCACGACTCACACACACCACACTTCAAAGCCTTCTGCCTACTGCTCACAACCTTCCTACACCTATTACAACTACTAGAATCCTCTACACCTACACTACCCTGCATTTTCACACGAGCTGGACTGATATTACAATGAATGTTACCCTCTAGAACTACCTCGACAATAATGACCCTACAAACAAGTAACTAGGCCCTTCACTACCTGAGCTTACACAGAACTAAACAAAACCAGACGCTCTTAACCTCAAAAACAATAGGCTAACACAGAGCAACAACACTGCCAAACTTTCAACTACTTATAAACACAACTAAAACTTTCCGAATTTCTTCACTAACACTTCACCACACTACTGTAACCTTTAACACTGATTTCCTCACAATACCCTTCAACTGTTCTCAAAAGAACATTGATTAAACTAAAATACACTAGCACACAAACTTCAAGCGTGTTTGCTGGCCAATTCAAGATGGCGGAGTCTTGTATTGATTCAAGTTAGAAATACATGTATTGATTCAAGTTAGAGTTCATCTCATTGGTTTCATCTCTAGGAAAACGCGTTATGCGTTTCCACGTTGATGGATGAGCTGGAACAATAAGTTATAACAACATATCTTTTTCATTGGTTCTCTCTCTCTCTCTCTATATATATATATATATATATATATATATATATATATATATATATATATATATATATATATATATATATATATATATATATATATATATATATATATATATATATATATATATATATATATATATATATATATATATATATATATATATATATATATATATATATATATATATATATATATATATATATATATATATATATATATATATATATATATATATATATATATATATATATATATATATATATATATATATATATATATATATATATATATATATATATATATATATATATATATATATATATATATATATATATATATATATATATATATATATATATATATATATATATATATATATATATATATATATATATATATATATATATATATATATATATATATATATATATATATATATATATATATATATATATATATATATATATATATAATATATATATATATATATATATATATATATATATATATATATATATATATATATATATATATATATATATATATATATATATATATATATATATATATATATATATATATATATATATATATATATATATATATATATATATATATATATATATATATATATTATATATATATATATAATATATATATATATATAATATATATATATATATA